>VZTY01004213.1:172419-200593 GCA_013400935.1 Turnix velox
TTTTTCCAAAGTAAAACGAGTTAATAAAAAAATTTAAAAAAAAGGAAACTGGAAGAGAAAAAAAAAAAAGAAAAGGAAAAAAATACAAAGGAAAAGAAAGGGAGGAAGCAAAGCATTAGCGCTATGATGTCATCGGGGTCAGGATGAACTCAAAGAGAAACAGAACTGAAAAATGTAGCCATTGGAGTTAGCAAGTCGGACCTGGTTAGCGCAGGCTGGGAGCACCAGCCGCCATGGTGCGGGGGCAGCGAGCCGAGGGGACCGGCCGCGCTCTGCGGCGGGCGCTGACAACGATTCCTCCCCAATTGCTTTGGTGCCAATGAGTGTGACCTTGCCGACGGGGGACGGAGTGACCAGGTCTGGCTCTGCTACCGCACGGGGGTAACCAAAATGTATCCCGCTGGTGCGTAGAGCATGCTCGGGGATACATTTGCTCCTCCTTCTCAGTTCTCTCTTTTGCGGACATGCACAAACGGAAAGGAAAGCAAGATGAATGGAATGAAATGTCTTTTTCTTCCATGGCATCTCAGGAAATAGCCATGGCAAAACTGTGATTCCCAAAAACCATTATTTTTGTTTGTTTGTTTTTAACAAATAAATCTTTCCACTTGCCTACCTTCTAGCAATGTACCAGATACTAGTGCTCTGACGTTTCCTCCTGTGGAAAAGTCTTACAATGTCAAACGGCTCTTTACCATGAGGCTGTTTACCCCCACAGGGCAGCATGCTTTGCTCACAGTCCCACAGACTCTGCCCAAGGACCCAGTGCAGTATTTTCTAGAAGGTTGGCAAGTGAAAAATGGCAGTGCGACTAAGTGTGCTCTGTCCCAGCAGCCTTAACCCCCTTGGTGCTGCTGCTTTTTTTGGAAGCAAAGGAAAAATTAAAAAAAATAGAAAAAAATTGAGGAAAAAAATAGATAAATGGCTTTTCCAAGACTCTCATCGGTGAATTGAACCCAGCGAGCTCTCAGGATACAGCAGCCCAGCCTCGTAGTTCCCCTCGCTGCTCTCGGGCAGGTCATCTCCACCCAGGCAGCCCCCCCCATGCTCCAAGCCAGCACTGCTCCCACAGGGCAACAACACAGAGCTCATTTTGGGGTCCTCAAGCCTCCTTCTCTCTCATTCACTGGCTCTGCTGCCAATGACAGTCTCCTTTAGTTGCCTAAAGGATCTCTTGCTCTTTGAAAGCCCATTTGCTTCCCCCAGGAAGAAAAACAGCCCGGGCCTTACAGAGAGTGCCTCCAATTGCCCTAAACTGGGTTTTGGGGGCATCATGAGCCCCAAAAGCAGTGGGGGAGTGTGAGGCTGGTGGCCCACAGATGTGTCCATGGCTCAGTGTCACTGCCAGGCACCACTGACCCTCAGCACAGAGTTGGTTCAGGGATGGGAGACATGGGGAAGGGTCCCAAGGGAGTATTTGCACTGACAGGCACTGGCATTGCTGGCTCCCGAGTGGGGAGATGATCTTGTCCCCAGATGACAAGAGCATGCACTACCTCTGTTTGGTGATGGTCCCAGACATGACAAAGGCTACCTCACCCCCGTGGTGAGGGCAGGGTGGAGGAGGCAATGGAATCTACCCCTAGAGCATCTCTCCCCCCTGAGCACTGGCTATGGATGCTCAATAGCAGTGGATCAATCCCCCCCTCTGCTGGTGAGCACTGCCAGAGCTGGGCAGTGGGGCAGAGCACCTGCAAAGGGAGCTGCACTGACACCTCTTCCTTGCCCAGGGAAAGACATGGCTGCAACAGATAGTCCCCAGAAAACCAAAGACCCATCCTGAGCACTGCTGGGGCATTTGGGCCAGGTCTCTGTCCCGGTTGGAGCTGAGCATGACACCTCCTGAGAGAGATGGCATCTGCCAAGAGCTCCTGTGAACAGGGCAGAAACCCTGAGGCTTCCAGGGTGCCCAGTATGGAGTTAGAAGGGTGTGGGGTGGGAGGACAGAGGGCCCCGTGCTAATCCACAGCTCTGCATTCACGCGCTTGGTGAGGGGATGGAAAACGCACCTGTTGGAGATTTGCTCTAAAAACGATTTGTCCTACCTGCAGGTTTTTCCTCCACACATTAACGGCCGCAAACGCCAGCTGCATCTGCTTCCTCCGAGCGTCCTTATGCCTTTTGTAAGCTATTTCTATGAATATTAAAAATATCCCGGCAACAATACCTCCAGCCACCAGCATAAACACACCTGAAATAAGCAGGAAAGTTACAGAGGGCAATGGAAATTGCACCATGACACTTCATTTCTTCTGTCCCATGCTCAGTAACAGGAACATCTGCCAACCCAGGGTCCCCCCCTCCCCCCCACAGCCCTCCACCATCCCCCCACAATCCTGGAGGGGTCAGGGAGAGGACCCCAGTAAAGTGGGTCATCCAAAGGGATGAATAAGAAGGTGACAGGTGCTATATGTCCTTGAAGGCTCCTGTGAGTCAAGCACAGACAGCAATATTGGGGGAAGGCATGGGGTACTGCCCACCAGGCTACAATCCATCCCCTAGGGCTGGAAGGTTGTTTGCACCAGAAACTCATCTTTGGTGGTCTCATTTGACCCATGGGAAAGGACATGCATGCACTAAGCTCTCTGTGCTGTCCTCGGGACCATAGGGCTGATGTTGTGGGAGTGGTGTCTTGAGGTGATGGAAGCAAAGTGCCCCCTCTCTTGTGTTTCTGCAGGGACTGGGTCCCATCAGAACCATTCATCCTGCATTGCCATGTTGGCTGGGTGAAGGACTATGTGAAGCAACATGTTACAGCAAAGGGAGAGCTCATCTGGGAGCACTAGCTGTCTTTGCAAAGAGGGACCAAGAAAGACTCCTTCTGTATGTATCCTTCTCCTGACCCCTTCCCTCTGCCCTGCTGCTCTGTGGGGCTGGGGGCTGCCCCTCATTGCCAGCTCCCTCTTGCAGGAGGATCCTCAATTGCCTCCCCCTAGGTGCAGCTCCCCTCTCTGTGCCTTGGCGACAGCTCTGGTTTCACCATGGCAGCAGCAGTTTGGCCAGAGCAGAGGGAGGGAAGCAATGTTCCAAGCAGGACAACCCCTCCAACCTCCAAGCTTTGCCCCCAGGGAAGGTGTGGGAGAAGCTTTGCAGTGGTGCTTAAGGTAAGGTGGGATGGAAACCTGGCACAACAGCTTCCCAGGGCTAAGAAAGCACAAATCCAGAAGAAGCAGTGCTTTGGCCCCAGGGAAGAGCCCTGGAGAGGAGAATGCCTTGAGCAGAAAGCAGGCTACCCAGTGAAGAGGAAGAAAGAGGTTTGCAGAACAAACCTGCCATATTTTCAAAGGTGAGTGTTGCTGGGGCATTGCTACGGGAATCACACTCCTGATACCTCACCCAAGTCTTGTCCAAATCCTCCATGAAGCCGTTCTCATGGGACCTGGAAGCACAGGAAGACATTACAGAGTCAGGGACACAGGCTCCATCCTAGCACTCTGTACTTGTCTGCAGCTTGCAAATGCAAGAACCCAAGATGTCTCTGTGTGTCTGCATGTCTGGCTGACTGCTCTCATGTGCACATGTGTGTGAGGAGGCACCAGCTGCCTGGTGCTGCTGCCCCATGCCAAGATGCCATATGTCCCATATACCAAGAGCCAAGGAGCCAGTCAGCTGCTGCCAGAAAGAGCCTTCCAAGGGAAGAGATGGAGCTGATGTGTGTAAGCAAAGCTGGAGTGCACGTGGAGGGAGGCTGCAAGAAGCTGATGTGAACCACATCCCCAGTGTCCTTCTGAGCAACATCCCTCCAGCTGCTCTGGACCTCAGGTACTACTGGACCCTGCTCCAATCTGGTGATTACCAGCACCATACAGGTGGATCAGGGAAGAGGAAGAACTGCTGCCTGACAGCTCCCTGGTGTGGGATGGGATCCTGCAACAACCCACTAACACAGCTTAGAAGCAAATAAATCTTGTCTCCACAGTACCCACCTCTGCTTAAGCAGCTCATGGAGATGGAGCTGGCACAAAGCATGTATCCCACTATAGATCCCAGTGTACTTCCCTCCCTATTGTTCCTGGCATATCCAACTGCCTTCCTGGGCCATCTGTAGCCCTGGGCTTCCCCGGTCTCTACCAGGAGGACATCAAGGGCTTCTGCTGCCTCTCCAGGCTTGTTACATTGCTGGCCCACTTATCATTTGTCCCATTGCCAGCTATCCCCATGGTAAGACCACTTCACGTGGCTCATGGCTTGCTGTTACCCTGACTCCTGCCTTTCTTCCACATCCTGCCCATCCTTACACTCAGATCTTTCATTTCCACATCTTGGATAGGGCCCTGGTGGCTTCTGACCCTGTCTGTAAAATTAATCTCTCATGTCTCCTCTCCACGCATTTGCTGCTTCCCAACTCTATCACCTCTGTCTGCAACAAGTAATTTCTGAAATAATACAAGAAAAACCCATTTTACCTGTAATATCAGATTGACTTTGTACACCTCATGTTGCAGGCACAGGCTGCTATAAAAGCCTTAGTTGGACTCATCTGAGATCCTGATATATCTGCCTAACATAATAGCCAGAGTACAAAGAAAACCCTCCAGGAGATCAAGCCAGTGTGGTGCAGTGCTATCAACCAGGCTGAGCTCACAGGGAGAAACAGGGAAATGCCAGCACCCCTGCTCACTGCCACAGCCCTGCACACAAGGTGCTGGGTGGTCCCAAGGCTGTTCTCTGCCAGCTTTGCCCATGCTTCTGCAGCCAGGTACATCTTCTGCACCCTGCCCTGTTCTGCTCTATCCTTCCACCAGCTCTACACTGCTCCTTCAGCCCTGCACGCCACACCTGGGGGTATGTGTGACCAACCCAGTCACACAGGTGCATCCCCTTCATCAGGAGGTATGTGACAGCCCTCTGCAGAGTGTTTGGGTGGTGGGTGGCAGTGCCAGGCACAAGGCTACTTGCGTGCTAAGACATGCAGCATTTAGGGCAAGCCCCACGCCAAGAGTCATATACAGACTTGAGGATGGCCAAGGAGACATTCTGCTTCCATGGGCTGTCCTTGCGCATCCCGATCCCAAAGCCAGAGCGGAAGAAAAGCTCCCCCGTTGTCACCAGGTCACACTTCTGGGAGGCTTCGAACTCCAGCACCGCCGAGTCCCAGATGAAGGCATGGAGCTTGCTGGACACCAAAAGAGGACAGACAGGTAAGGTTGGGCTGCCCAGCATGTCTGCAGAACCACAGGAGCAGCGAGAGCGCTCCCAGCCCTAATTCACTCTCCTCCCAGAAGGGTCTGTCTTTGTGCTGCTGGAAGGCAAGACTTGGCAGAACTTTGGAGAAGGAGTGTGAGCAGCTTACATGGGATTTGAACCCGCCCAGCCTTGCACAGAAGCAATTGCAGAGGATAGAAAGGGCAGCCATGGCCACAGCCAGGCCTCCAAGCACATCTTTCCCCAGGTCCACTTTGTTCTCTCCATCCAGAGACCTGGTGCGAACTATGACTAGGAAGATCTTGGCAGGTCCCATCAAAGCATGCTTTGACTGCAGCTCCCTCCAGGTTTACATCATCCCATTTGCTCCACTAATCTGCAATTCCCAGCTTCTCTTAGCAAAGTTCCACTCACTTGTCCCTCACTGCCTGGATGGCTTCTGCAGCACTTTCATAGTTGTGCTTCTCCATGTGGCGATACATGGTGCTCAGCTCCACCTGCCTTCGGAAGTAGATATCCACTGAGCTCTGCTTCACTGTGGCATAGATGAACTTATCAGAGGGGTTGCGGAGCTGAAAGACAAGGGCAGGATTCTTTCATAGTTCAAACTGGCTGACCTAAAGCTGTTCTTCCACTTTTCCCATCCCCTTAAAGGATCCGTTTCCCAGAGAAGACCTTGATCTCCCCAGCAGAGATGAAGATGCCACGGAGCAGTAGATGTTCTGGGACCATGATAGAGGGACAGGGAATGCTGTGAGACAAGGACACCATGGTGCTGGAAGTGTGGGAGGCTTGTGGAGGCCGTGGATCTGGCAGTGCTTTGGGCAGAGGGCCGGGAATACTGTGGGTCAGTGCTGCTCTGGGGTACATTACTTTGTGCCTGGTCTGAAGAGCTGTGGCTGTGTTCATGCCAGAGCAGGAAATGGGTTTGAGGCATGCTGATATCTGCTGAGAGTATTGACTGCACCACAGGGACAATTTCATTAGTTATAACTCATCTATAATGAATCGTTTCCTTGTTGGTAAGTGCAGGCTCTCCAGGAACTGTCAGACAGTTCAGCAGGCCAAGTGCTGTTTCTAGACAAGATTTTCCCTGCTGATCCATCCCTTTTCCTGTCTATTCCCATTCAGAAGTGGGACTCAGACACAGCAGTGACAATCCCAGGAAGAGTTATCCAGGACTCAACCCTCTATCACAGGCCCACAGCCACCTTAAAGCTTAAAGTATTAAGATACCCACTGGAGTTATCTCCTGCTTTTCTGCACAGACATAGAGAGGGAATGGGAAAAAAAAGCAAAGGGTCATTACCCGGGGGTCGTTGATGCCTGTAATTCTCTCCTCGGGTCTGTCTAACACCAGGAAGGCTGCCAGATTGGCAGTGTATGAAGCCACAATGATCATAGCAAAGCCAGCCCACACCATGCCAAGAATACGTGCAGAGAAGCTCCTGGGAGCACCTAGAGGGTGAGAAGCAAGAATTAAGCAAGAGCTTGACTTCATCACCAAAGGCATGTCCATCCCATGGGTGACTGATGGCTGCTGCAGATGTTGCCCATCTATCTGCACTGCTGACAGCCATGCAAGGAGCTCCTGCATTGCCCAAACCAAGAAAAAGCCATGACTCCTTAACAGGATATGGTGCACCTGTCCCAGAGTGGATGGATAACCCTGGTCAAGATAAGCAGCTCAAGAAGGACCTGTTCCCCAACCCTGATCATGAGGAGTGACAGGATGGTCTGCACAAATTGTGCCATCAGTGTGCCAACCCAGCATCACTGAATCCCCCACCAGCCCACTCCAGGGAAGGCTCATGAAATGAGAGCCATGCTCATTCACTAAACAGTCTCATGAGGGCATCAGCTCTGACCCAGAGAGGAGACAGGGTAAGAGGTCCTGGCCTTCTTCACACAAGTCCCACTGTGTACTGCAATGTACCTTCTCCGATGCCAGAGTTCAGCAGGACTCCCCAGGAGAACCACATGGCTGAGGAGAGGGTCAGGGCATCTTCCTCCTCCTCTTCACTATTCACTTTGAATCGGCCAAATGGGCTGGAAAACAAGACAAAGATCTCTTCTTGTATCCATTATTGTAGTTCTCAGACTTCTCTGCTGTGCCCTAAGTGTCCTGATGCAGCCCTACGTCACTCATCCCTACAGACCACACTTGTACTAAATCAGCTCTTCATCCCTCATATCCAACTGCCTTACATGTCCCCTCTGCACTGTCCAGCTCACATTGGTACTGGTCCCATCATGCTTCTCTGTGATCCAGAAAGATCATCTGATCCTGGCCACTTCAGTCTTCTGAACCACCAAATACTCACTGCAGACTAGCTGCAAGAGCCCACGAGCATGGAACTAATTGTGAGGATGGAGTCCCTGCCCTTCAGAGGAGCTTCCTTGGGGTCAAAGAAGGGGATTAAATCAAGGCCCAGGATCTGATGGTCCACTTGGCGTGGCACCTTGTCTGACAGGCACATTCCCACATATCCAGGTGCCCCATATATCCACACCTCTCAGTGCAACAGCAGTCATAGAGGCTGGGAGCTTCAGCACAAGGCTGGTGGGGAAGTGTGTGTAGCTCCTGTGAGAGCCTCTTGAAGGGCTGCAGGGCTGTGTCTGAGCAAGACACTGTGGGGACCCTGGGAAGTATTCCCACGAGCACCTCCCTGTCCCCTCCAGCCCGTGGGTGACCCAAAGTGCACTCACCTGAATCGATCTAAGAGGTACAACATCACTGCCACCACGTGCACAGACAGACCCACCAACAGCCACAGCGTGCTCTGGAAAGGCTGCATGAATGAGTCCAAGGTGCTGCGGGGGATTTCCTAGCACATAGGAGAGAGGTGGAAGAGCACTGACACAGATCACATCTCCCCCTTGCCCACCTGGTTGGACTTGCTGGTGCCCCTGCCCTGTTCCAAGATTGTCCTGCTCTGCTAAACAGGATGGCCAGGTCAGGATCCAGCACGAGAACCACCACCCTGGAGGCTGGCATCCTGCAGGCAATGGCTGGGGTTTGCAACTGCCCTGGTGTGGCCAGGGGCAGCAGCCAGGGGAGCTGGACATGGAGTAGATATGGCATGTGTCTGCAAGCTGGGGAACAAGGACCACCTCCCCTCTCCACCAAACATTCCACCCTAACCCGTACCTTCTTCACAAGGATGGTGAGGCCCTGGTACTTGAAGGGCTTAGAGAACTCAATGTACTGAGCTCGCTCATTGTTGATGGTGAGGGGAGCCACAATCATGTCCGCTTGGCCGCTCAGCAGCTCTCCCATCATCCCATTCCACTCTTTCTTGTTGCTGTTGTTAACCTGCCAGAGACCCAGCACAGGATCAGCCACTGCCATGTCAACTGTCCCCCACCAGCCAGGCCCTCCACACATGTGGCAGGTGCTCTACACCAACCTCCCACCCCATTCCTGTTCTGGAGAAGGCTCTGGGGGTGTTTCAACACATGATATGGACAAAAAGATATCACAGGCTGCTCAAACTCACCCGCTCTTGGGTACCAAATTTACCATCAGCCACCAGGTGGACCTCATATGTGAAGTTCATCACCCCTGCCAGCCGGATAAGCAGGTCTATACAGAAGCCATAGCAGCACAGTGCCACGGTGGGACGGCCTGTAGGCAAGAGAAAATGAGGGGTATGTGTGGAGCCAGCCCTTTGTCAAGGACTCCACACAGGATCATGGCTGTTCCCAGTGAGAGCAGCCACCTGCATGGCTCTGGCATCATTTAGGATGCAATCATGTTATTCTGGTTTGTCTTGACTACCCTCTCCCACTGCCTTCACTGCCCATGGGTTTGAGGGAAAAAAACAGCATGGGAAGAAGGCAACTGGAAGGCTCTCATGCATTTGCTATGTCCCACCAAGATGGACTGAGGGTTGATTCTACCAACCCACTGCAGGGTATGGAGGGAACATGGGGCATACAGGCTGCGAGGAAGAAGTGCTGACATGAGCCCATCAGGCTGGAAAAAGCTCAGGACACTACTCCAGATTCGTGGGGGGGGGCTGCGCACAGGAAAGTGTGATGGGCCAAGGGGATGCACTTTGAATGAATTTGGGCAAGCCTGGCTCTGCCAAGCAGCTCTCACTCCCCACCAGGTGCTCATTCCTAATCCTGAAACAGGCTTTCTGTAACAAAACGCTTTGAAACTAGTGTTAGAGCCAGTGCAGCAGGTGCTAATATTCCTCAGTGTACTTGTTTCTGCTTGAGATCAAAGCAAAGAGAATTGGAGAGCATCGGAAGACAGAAACCTGGAATCAAATTGCCCATAACAGCCTTGGAGCCCATTCAGAAGAGAGACAGTGGTAAAATCATCTATTAAGATCAACGTTCTGAATACTGGGGCCTGAAATGGTGGGCTGCACATTTGGGGGCTGAATGTGCTGTCACTTTTCTGCTCTTATCATCTGGGCCTCCTGTGTTATTGAGCACACTCCCTTGTGACCTTTTCTTGGGTCAAGAGTGTTCATTCAGCTGTGTGGTTTGGGGAGCTGCTGCACTCAACACCTGTCTGAGTTACCTGGTATGGTTTCATTGGGTCCAGTGCAGAAGACCTTTTTCACAGGATCTCCGTTGATGGTGAATTCCTCTCTGCATGTCCCATCTGCTTGTGTAGGCTTCACATACACAAAGGGCTCTTGGTGTATCGTCACAATCTGCCAGGTGAAGCACAGACACCCTCTTGTCTCCATTCCCTTCCAGAGCTGTGCTCCCCTGAGTGCCAAGCTGAGCTGCCTTCTCCACACAAGTAAGGCAAAAATGTCATGGCCAAGTCTCAGCACAGGAGGCTGCTCAGCCCCGCAGCAGGACCCAGATTTGCCACAGGCAACGTTTGCTTTCCCTGCACCCAGGATGAGGAACAGCCATATGAGCATCCTCCTTTGTGTGGCACTTTCATCTAAGCCTCAAAGCCTTTCACAATTGTTTCGCTAACAGCAGGTTAATGAGAGCCACTGCATGTCCAGGACTAGTGTCCTGAATAGTGCTCTAGACACTGTCATATGGTCCCAAGCTAATGCACATCCTTCAGAGCTGAGGAGACCTGCTGCTTTTTGCTGTTACCTTCAATTTAGTTGACATCTGATAGCCTTGAGGTTTCTCAGTTTCTCCCCCTGGCCAGATAATCTTCCGGTCATTGGTCAAGACCTATAATAAATCCCAGAGAAAGAAGATAGACATGAGGCTACACCAGATAGATAGATACCCCAGCACACACCTTCATCCTGCCTGACCTTTCCAGGTCTATACATACATGGCTGCCATTGAAAATCCCAACTTGGACCAGTTTCCGATTCTGCAGGTTCATGATGCTATAGTTGGCAAACTTCCTGTCCCCGTCCTCATTGAATTCAACCCGGCCAGTGACACCCTCTGAGTACTTTGAGGACATCAACACCCTGTGGAAAGAAACACAGAGGGGCCATCCTAGAAAACTTGCTGTGGCTGTTGGGATGTCTAAGAGGGTTCAAAGAAGGAAAAGCTTTCTCTTGCTTGCCTGTTTTTTTCTGATGTGCCCATTACACTACGGAAGTCCAGTCAAAGCTACCTATGATCTGTTCATAGCCTTGTGGTCATCTGCTTACAATGGTTAGGTCTGTCTGGAGACCTATGTTGCCTTAGTGTAGTATTGCTATATCTGTTTTCACTGTCCTCTGTTTTTCAGCAAATCAACCCTTAAGGAATTCCACTGTCCCCTAGCACCCAAGGACACCTTCCTCTGGGGGTCCCTTGCGGGCTGCTGCTCCTGGTATTTCTGTCTGGCACCAGCCCATAACAGCCTGTGTAAGGTCCTATACATACACATAGGCCACAAAGGGGAAATCCAACCACACAGTTCTGGAAAAATAATAGTGAGAACATAGGAGTGTTGTCTGATCCCTCCCCAGTGCACCATAGAGAGCAATTTCAAATAGCACATGCCAAAAACTGCTACTGCAGAGGATGCTGGAAACCTTTCTAAAACAAGGTTCAGGCTTTGCAGGTTCCATGCTCTACAGAACCCAGATCTACAGAAAAGGCATCCCACAAACACTGCAATCATGCATGCAGAGAGAAAACCTGGCACAGGAGCCCACTGCCAAAAGCAACACCCTGGTACCATGTTGCTCACTGCGGAGAGCAGCCCTTGCCACAGGAAATTGCTGCTTTACTAAAATCCAGCCTGAAGGAGAGGTTCTTCTGGCTCCAGCATCTACAGTGATGCAGAACAAAACCCAGTGCAGCACAAAGTCTGGGCTCTGGGGAACTCATGGAGGATCCACCCATCACAGCCCATGGCAGTAAGATCCCACACATGAATACTCTAATCTACTGAGACCCCCACCAGCCAAACCCACTGCACCAGTATTTGCTGCAGAAGAGAGCAGCCTATCCCATGCACAGAGATCTCTTGCCTTCCATGTCCTGTTTACTGCATCCTTAACCGTGCCACAGCCCTGAAACATTCAGCAAGAAATGTGTCCACAGCACTGAGCTCCAATGCCACATGCCTCAAAGTTTTAGTGATGGATATTCTGAACCATGCTGCTCTTTACCACAAGTTCCCACCTTTTCCAGCTTCCCCAGGTCCTCTGCTCCTTCCAGCAGGACCTTTCCCCTCATACCTCTTGAAAAGGGGTCCTGTCTTCCAGATGTTGGTGTTGCCCACGCAGCCTCGTGGCGGGTCTGTGATGTTCTCCTTTTCAAACAAGTCGTGCACAGCCTGGGCCACCACCGCCACAGCATCACTGATGTGGGCAGACTCATTCTTCCCATTGATGAGCTGCAAACCAATCACTCCTGCCAGGAGCAGAGGGAAGGAGCTAGGTCAGCAGGACACACTGATTACTCTCATCCACATACACAGGGCTCAGGGACCCAAGGATATTGGGTTGAGGACCCCTCAGATGCTACTGGGGAGTTGTATGAGCAGACACGGGCAGGTGTCTGCAGTGGTGCTGGGCTGGCACTATCCTGTCTGCTGGATGAAGATTGGGGACAGCTATGCTGATTGCTGACACCCCATGCTCTATCCCCATCCTCTTGGCCAATATTTTTCCCCAGGTGGTAGTGAACTGGCTTTGGGCATGGCAGCTTGGCCAAGGCTGCTGCCTCCCTGCATGGGCAGAGTGGAGAGCAATATGTGGGAACCTCTACTTGCTCAGAATCCTGAGCCCAAGCGTAGGCTGATTGTCCCAGCTCTGAGAAGGGTCCTCCAAGCCCAGCCAACAGCAGGATGGGTGCCTACCATCAGGGGCGTAACGCAGGGCATTGCCTGATATCTCCCGTTCCCCCACCAGCCACACGTAGCCGGAGCCCGTCATATTGAGCATGGCTGCTGATCTGTACACCGTGGCTGCATCATCCTCACTGCAACGAGAAGAAGGGAATGGCAAATGTGGCTCCAGGTACCAGATGGCCCCTTTTCACCTGTATCAGATGACAGGGGGGTGACAGTGCCAGGGAAAGCACATCACCAGGTAGTCCTCCTCTGATAGTTGAACTCCAGAGCAATGGCTAATTCCTCGATACAAGAGACGTTCTCACAGTTTCACCTTGCCCCACAGCACTCAGCACTACTGAGCATCTGGCCCATTCCTAATGGCTCACTACCATGTTGCATGTGAGCAGTAAGACTCCTCTCCTTCATGGATGGATCAAGATACATCATCCAGTAACTATTGCAGCTTCCGTAGCTGCTAAAACTTGACAGGACAGATGGACATCTCAACCAGGATTATGACTGCAAGCTCCCTGGCCAGTAGGGCAAACAGCATGGCATCCACTGTCTGCCTGGGCATGAGGCTTTTAGATGAAACATTAGGAAGTTCTTCACCACAAGGGTGGTGAGACACTGGCACAGGTTGCCCAAGGAGATGGTGGAGGCCCCATCCCTGCAGACATTCGAGGCCAGGCTTGATGAGAGTCTGAGCAACCTGATCTAGTGCAAAGTACCCCTGCTCACTGCAGGGGGTTGAACTGGATGACCCTTGAAGGTTCCTTCCAAACCAACACCTTCTACAATTCTATGATTCTTACCTGGCAGAAAGGATGATGACACGAGCCTCCAGCTCCTTGGCCTCCAGCAGCAGCGACGTCACGTTTTTGGTGCCAGGATCAAACTGAAGCACTTTCTCAGCCTGTGATTAGTGTGAGCAAAGCTGGTTAGTGTGGGAGACCCTGGACTTCCTAGGAGAGCCATGCTATCTAGAAAAGGGTCAAGAGAATTCATTAAACTGCACAAAAGTCTGCCAAATAAGGTTGGTTATAGCTACTTATTTTCTTTTTTCTTTTCTTTTCTTTCTTTTCTTTCTTTCCTCCCTTCCTCCTTCGACCAGCTCTCCAGACCGTGTTTTTGGTTTTTTTTATTATTTCATTTTTTTTTGCACTGTGCATGCAAACTGAAGTCAATCAAGACCCAAAAAGAGGCGTGCATTGTACAGGAAAGAGAAAAAGGCTTTGAAATGCAATTGAAAACTCAAACAAGTGTTGTTTTTCAAAAACATGGGAAATGAAAAAAAAAACATATTGCACAGGGTTAACCTTTGGGAATAAAAGTGAGCAACTTACACCAAGGAACCGGTTCCTTTGGGGGAAAAGGGGGTTGGTTCAACTTTTCAAAAAAAAAACCAAAAAAACTTGCAAGTTAATTACTGGTTCACATGCATGTCTCAAAAAGAAATCCTTCCAGGGTCAGCTGGCTAGGTTTCCATTCTCAAGTCCAAACCAAACTATCTCAACATAAAAACGTGCTACCAAGAAACATAGTCATGGATCTTTTTTTTTCCTTTCTTTTCTTTTCTTTTTTTTTTCTCTTTCTCTTTTTTTTTCTTTTTATTTTATTTATTTTTCTGGTGGCTGTGGCTACTTTTCATTTGCTAGTTAGGTTGGTGGGCGGCGTGCATTTCCATGCATATATACCTTGGGTCCTCGCTTGTTGTCATAGGAAAGTTGGTCGAGGTTTTCATAGTTCCTTTTTTTACTCTGATGAATAATGTGCACAGAGAAAATATGTAGACACAGAAGAATATTATAAACAGTTGAAAATGACGTGTAGTAAAGCAATCCAACATCCACCTCCTCCTCCAACTGTTTGCTAAAGGGTCTCTATAACGCTGGAGCTCGCAAAAACCACTATCAGGAGAGAGTGCCTCAGCTCTGACGGGAGCGTCAGGGTGCAAAGCCGTGTTGGTTAGAGCAAGCCTGAGTCTCACAGCTGGTGCGATGAGGTTGCGTTTCCCTTGTGGGCCTGGGGGACTCTTCCGCAAGAAAACTTTTATCTTAAACTCAGAAACAATCTACGCATCTCTAAGGGCCTAAGTGGTGGGCTTTCCGTGGGATTACTGTGGAAGTAAAGGACAAAATGTTGTGTACGGAAAGAGCTGGATAAACGCAAGCTGTTACAGTTAAAAGTATTAGCATCACTACCGTCACTAGCACCATTACAATCCTGTTTGCCCCAACAGCGTTCACAGTGAGTGAGGTGTCTCGGCTGAACTTCTCACCTCCTGCGAGGAGGGAGCAGCTTTTTGGAGCTCTGTTTCAGTCCAGAAAAAGAGAAAGAAAAAAAATCTCTATACATCCCATGTTGGCCCAAAGCGTGGCGACATGAAGCAATGGTGATCATGGGATGACATTGCAGCTTTTACCTGGTGCCTGGGGAGGGCTGAGGGTATCTTGTGGCTCTGTGGCACAGGGGCGGCCCTGAGAGGTGCGGCTGCCAGAGACCATGTTGCCCAAAAACTGCCCCTAAGCCTGGCTAATGGGGTTCATTGTCTGGTGGTTTCTCTGCTGTTGGCAGGAGCATCACAACCAGATCAGGCCTCAGATACACCAACCCCACAGTTACCAGATCAGAGAGCCAGGTCCCCTCTTGTCTCCTTCCCTAGCAACTTCTGATGCTCATCCCCAAAGGAGCCAGGGGCACAAAACCTACTTCTGGGAGATTTCTTTCCTCCAGACAGCAGGATGAGGGCTGACAGCCTCTGCTCTCAGAAGCCTGGACCCTGCAGCAGCATGCACAGAACTCTGTGGCTCTTCCTGTGATCAGCCCCAGTGGTCATGCCAGTAAAAACAACCTGACAGCACCTGCAGGAAAGTGCTTGGCACGTTTTGGTGGGACACAGTCTGACCTCTTCTTCTTGGCCTCATCTCACCCCTGATGGACATCCCTGATCTGTCTGGACACAGCTCTATTCTGATCTCCATTTCTCAGCAGCTTTTGGCAATGGCAACTGATCCCTGCCAGGGACCTGACCTTTTGTGCCCCCTTAGTGCCAGGGTTCACATTCCCAGCCAGACTGTTCCTTCAGCAGAAAGGTATTATCTCTGCATCTTGCTTTCCAAACTAAATAGCTTGCCTCTTCCTGAGAGTTCAGAACAGTCTATGGCAGGACAGACTTCAGAACAGGCTATTCAGAGATGTTGTGGAGTTTCCTTCTCTGGAGGTATTCAAACCCCTTCTAGGTATGTTCCTGTCCAGCCTGCTCTAGGTGACCTTGCTTTGTCAGGTAGTTAGACTAGGTGATCTCCAAAGGTCCCTTCACTACATTTCTGTGATTCTGATTTTCCAAGTGCTCCTTTCTATGTAGCTGAGTAGTCTTTCCTTTCTTCTTCTTGGACACAGCCTGAAAGGTTTTTTCATTGTTCAAAGAAGTTTGGTCTTTGCAAGGAAAAATATCTGAGAAGGCAAAATCCACTTGGAGCCCAGGGCCACCTTCACTTCCAGTGATATCAATGGTGAGGATTTCTGCAATGGCCTCTTCAAGCCTGCTCAGATTGTGGTGAGAACCTGGAGTAACAACTGTCTCAGAGGAGAGGAGAGCAGAGCCGCAGTCTCAGAACATCAGGAATATTCTCCAATTAAGAGACACTGGGACTTTTCCTCAGGCACCATCAATTTAGCTGGAAACTCAGTCATCCATCTCGCATCCTCCAGCCACAAATCACCTCAGGTGCCCAGGATGTGCTGTAGTATCAACCCAGCCTGGTCAGAAGGGGAAGCAATCTTGGGTGCAGCAAAGCTAGATCTGATGGCATCTGATCACATCTTTCTTCCTCTGTTTCCATCTCTATTTTCAGAACTAGATCAGCATTGTTTCCTCTTTCCACTTTGTCTGTATGGCCCTGCAGTACTTCCCTCCTCCTCAGCCCATGCAGAGACCTACAAATTCAAAATTCACTTTCCACCATGTTCTTCAGCATTCACTCAAAAAATAACCATTTTCATGTCACTGCTTCTTCCAGAGGGAGCTGGCACACCAGGAGCCTGCCACCCTTCACTTGGACAAACTCTGATTTCCAAAGCTCTGGCTTTTCCCCATGGATGTGAAGGGTGTTGGCACAACTTGGGTCAGCCCAGATGAATGAGCAGATTTGTACCACACTGAAGAGGTAGCTCCAGGCTGAGAGTTACCGCAGACTAAGCCAAGGCTAGCATGTGGGCTGTGCCAGGTCTGGCCACCCTGGCTCAAGGGTGGCCAACATCTGTTTCAAATACCTGCCTGAGGAGCAAATCCATGCAGTGATGCCTGAGTGACACTCAGTACTGGCCCAGATTCTGAGGGACAAGCCATGCTCAGATCCAAGAGCTCAGGTGGGCATGTGGTTTTCTGACAAAGCCCCAAGGCCTTGGGGACTGTGATCCAAGCCTTAAAGAGGTCATGAGCAGGTCTCCTGTCTGGGATCTCCTTCCCCATGGCCCAGGCTAGCCTGGACTAGGTTGGGGAGGGGTCCATTTTATCACCTCACAGCATGAAGAAAGTCAGCCCAATAATGATTAGAAATTAGCAGAAGAGATTGAGGAAAGGGGGAAAGCCCTGATGGGGGTTATCTAACTTCCAGATCAGTCTGTTTGACCAGAGAAAGATCCTAGAACAGGCAGAAACAAGATGCTGTGGCACATCCCAGTGGGAAGAAAAAGGTAACTTACCCTCACAGATATTGTGCCCCACTCTGGAGGATGGCAGAGCGTTTCGCAGTATCACAGGGGCTGCCAGGAGTGGGCAGGTCTGAGAACAGAACCTCCTACCCTTGTCTTTCAAGCACCCTATCTCAAAGGCTTTCAGACCAGTCTATGGCAGGACAGACTTCAGAACAGGCTATTCAGAGATATTGTGGAGTTTCCTTATCTGGAGGTATTCAAACCCCCTCTAGGTATGTTCCTGTCCAGCCTGCTCTAGGGAGTGGAGGAAGGAGAGGCAGTAGCAGAAGGGGGTGCATGGAAAAGAGAAACTGGAAATCTAAAGATGGAAGGAAAGGGACCAGGGACTAACAGTGGGAAAAACCTTTTTACAGCTCTCCCTAGATGAGGAACATTATTCTGGGAAGAGGCTTTGAAGAGAAATACTGTCCTGTAACCCATGAGGAAGCTGCCTTTGGGGGCAGGAAGACCCCATCATGGCTGGTGGCACACTAGTGACTCATGATAGCACAGGATGCATTAAGGATGAATATTCTTGGGAACTGTTGAAAAAACAAAAGCCTGTGGGTCAGCGTGGCTTGTGCCACTCTTTGCTCCTCTACTAGCTCTTTCTCCAGGGGATTGACAAGAGGGGATGAAGAGCAGTGGAAGGCTACTCTTGCTGGTCTCTCTGAATCAGCTCAACTGCCAACTCCAAGAACTAGTATTGTCTGCCAAATAAGCAGCAGCTGCTGGTAAGGCTGGAGAAGAGGTTGTGGTCCCTTCCTGTGACCAAGGAGGGAAAAGCTAGGAATAGGTCTTTGCCCTAATGTGGCTGGAGACTTGCCCACCAAAAGGTGATCTCATCCGGCCCTGGGCAAGAAGACATGCTGGGATTTCACTCCATAGGACAGGAAGTGGTTCCTTGTCTTCCAGACAGGCACCTGCCTTTGAAGCACTGCAGCCGAATGGCTCCATGTTCTCCTCCCTGCTTGGCTTGAATGCTTGCTTGGTCCTTTCATTCAATGACAGCAGGTCTGTGATAGTCCTCCTGAATTTCTAGCAGGCTTGGGGACCTGCCCTGCCTCCTCCCTTGTTCCCCAGTGGGGAACCTCCTGGATGCTGCTGCCCCTGCCAGCCACAACCACCCTCTCATAACATCATGGGGTGTCACAGAAGCAACATTTGGCATGTGCTTCAATGGAGATGGGAACAGAGCACCAGCCTGTGGCTGCAGAGCTGGCAGCTTTACAGAGAGGGTGTGTTACACCTTAGAGCACCGGTGCACTGATGGCACTGGGCCTTCCTAAGCCACTCCGGTGAGCACCAGTCAGTCAATACAAAAGCTGCTTTCAGGGTGTTTTTTGGCACTGCTGTGGCTGCCTGGTCCCTGGATGGCTGTAATGGGGCAGGTGCTTCCCTAAGCTGAGCGACTGGTCCTCTCCTTGGGTGGGAATCTTGGGCAAGGCATTTGCAGAGCTCCAGGTTATCCTTCCCTTCATTTTGTTGTTGATTTACATGTAGGAGATTTTGACCATGGCAAAGCAAGTGAAATGAATAAAGTACAAAGTTCTGTCAGGTACTAGTCAGACACTGTTGATGCTTAAAGCATGTTAGCCATGTTACAATGGAAAGAAAAGGTGTTTTACATACAGAAATCTACATACATACAACAGCCCGAGACTTCTAGCTTTGTAGTTGTTGCTAAACAAAACTACAAGACAATGTTCAGGAACTGACCTTGGACTCTTTCTCCTCCAGGAGAGTCTCCAGCTTCTTTTGTGCAGCACGACCTTCGTGGTCGTCACTGACTATCAGAATGACGTGGTTCCAGTTGAAGACTCGCATCATCTCAAACCAGACATTGGCCTGGTGAGAGTATGGTGGGACTGTGCGCAGAAAGGACAGGTGGATGCTCTGCAAAGAAGAAGAAGAACTTAGCATACACCAGTTGAGTGGTTGGCATGGATTTGAGGGGAACAGGACTGGAATTACAAGGCCAAAAAGGTCGAACAGCGATTTTTGATAGCCCTGTGGGTTATACAGCTTGAGAGACCTGCTCTCTTGCCCTTTGTCTGAGAAGCAAGCCCTGGCTGCGTTTCTCTGCCTGCCAGCAGTTAATCCAGTGCATGGCAGAGAGGTTTTGGCTTCATCATCTGTAAATGCCCAATGTAGAAAAGCGGGTCCAGCATTGAGCCATCAGCAATGTTCAGTGCAAATATAGCCTTTCTACTAGACTTTTGGGGAATATTACTGAGTAACAGACAACAAAAAGAAAACCAATTCCCTTCAGAGAGTGACAAAGAGCAGCTGCAGGTATATATTAGTTATTTGTCATGAAAGAAGTTCAGAAAAGCAGTTTTATAATGTGCCATTTGGCTGTTTCTAGGTCAGACTGTTCTACAGTGGCTCGCGGGAGGAGGTAACTCTGGCCTCATGCCCCAGCTAACCAATCTGATTTGGTTAAAGACTTCTTTATGGTTGGATGACTGAACAGCAGCAATTCCAGCCTAATTAAGTACAGCACTGTTTGGGGAGCAATTGGTTCAAAAAGCTGTAGCTGACAGAGAGGTTTCAAAAAAAAAAGCTTTTCCAAAGGGCCCTGGAGTCAAATATTAGAAAATGAAAGTGCTTCTCCTCAACATGGATGCTGCTCCACAAACCAACAATGCTCTGCAGGGAAGCAGATGTCTGAACAGGAGAGGACAACAAGAGAAGCACCATAATATTTCTTTTTTCAAGCCAAGATAGACCTCTGGATCAAACAGGGCTTATCCAAACCTTCTTGTCCAGAGACCAGAACCAGCATAGGTCAGAAATATCCTGACTGGACCAAAATAATTCACTCTGGAACAGAAAAGACATCATGAACCAGTGTAGCATGAACAGATAGACAAGAACATTCCTTTTTCTCATAAAGTCAGATTGAACAATACACCATACAGAAAATAGTGCAAAACCTCTTTCATGGTCAGATCTCCCTGTGGTGGGACAGAGGGTCCCTCTATTGCCCCATCCCAGAACTCAGCAATGATGGAGGAAGAAGCAAAAATATTAAAGCACTGAAAGCATTTCCTAATTATGGAAGATGAGAAGAACTGCGGATGTTTAATTGAAGAAGGAAATGAACCAGGAGAGACATAATACGCATCTCAGAGCTGCAGTTTTGTACAGCTGAAACAAACATTCCCAATTACATGAAGAGCAGGAGAAAGGCAGCTCACCCCACAAGCCTAGTACTAAGCAACAGGACAGGGAATAAGCTTCACAGGGACAGCCAGTGGAAGGACAGCTATGGTCTCCACACCGACATGGTCATCAAGCTCTCTGTGGAATCAGCAGGAATGCCCAGATTCTTCCCAATCCATCTCCACAGCCCTTAGCAGGGGCATGCAAGATAGGACTGAGCAATTTTAATTTTAATCTCTCAGTATTTTTAATTGCTTTTAGAAAATCCATTTAAATGGGAGGAAAAAAATCAGATGAGAAATTAAAAAGGGACAGAATAGCTAATAGGAAAAAAACCCCTCAAATATATCAGCTAAAAAAAAATTTAAAATCTAACTCAGAATCAAAACCTCTATGTAATTTCAATATATTGTGTCAAACTATTTTCCAGTTTCACACCTAGCTTGTAAAAATGCTGTTTAAACTGATAATTTGAAAGATCCTAAGCAGCTTTCTTAAATGTTAATGATACATATCACTAGGATCAGAAGAACAAATTTTACTGCAAAATGGTTGGGGAGCAACTTGGTTAAACAGCTCAGGAAGATTTGCTTGCTGAAGTGGTGTCACAAGGATAATGAACTTGCTAGGATGCCATCTCAGCTCTCAAATTACAAAATTGCAGTTTATGAATTGGATAATGGAGAATAACTAATGGCAAGTGCTGAGTCCAGGTTTGAGGAAGAGCCCTCACATGCTGTGCTCAGCTTTTGAAGCCCCTGGGACTCCTGAACTTCTCTATGGGGACCAAAGATTGGCAGAAAAATGAAAGTAGAATCCCTCAAAGGTTAACGAGTCCAGTTTGTGGAGTGCAAAGGCAGTTGGGAATCAGGTTTTGTGTGATTTTATAACCCCTTGCCACAGTGTACACAGGGACAGGGCTCTGGGAAACTCCTCTGTCACAAAGTTCTGGCCACGGGCACACGGAGCTGAAATACAAAGCATGATTTTTGCATCACAAGATGCCTTCTTTTAGGCTAACAGCTATTATAAATACCTGGTTATTTTTTTTTAAACAGCCTCTATGAGATGATCGCTGCTCATTTCAGCTGCTCTGCCCATCTCACTGTCCCTGAAGTGCTTCCCAGATCAGACACATGGCAAAAATGCTGACTGCTATGAATCAACAGCTGGTCTTGTAAGATGTTCTGCAGGTTTCACAGGGTTCGTTCTCCTCTGAGCCTGCCTGCCACCTGCTGGGAGGGCTGGGATGTCAGCGTGGGAATTGCTGATGGTAGTCCCGAGCAAGGAAAAGCTTCTGACACGTCTCCCTAATGCAGCAGAAACCTGAGTGCTCAGCCCCGGACCTCCTCACTTTATCCTATTTCTGCAGAAAGTAGGGGAATACAGGTCAGGATGGAATCCAAGCTTCACAGTGGATTCAGCTAAACAGAAATCCATAGTGCTGGGACCCAAAGGTGCTGAGAGAGTAAGTGGGTGGAAAACTGGACATGTGCTGGGTCAGGACTCCTAACCCAGCTCAATTCTTAGAGGTACTGATTTTGTTGATGCGTAAAGGAGCTGAGTCTAAGTAGATGTTAGAGTAAATTCTATTCTCCATCTCTTTCAGCAGCAAAGCATATCTTAATTAAGCCACCCTTGATCCTCCACTGTGCTGCCTCTCTGATGGGGGAGTGATGTTGAGCTTAGCATCTCGAGGCACCCAGCATGTCCCTTCATCCCTGTCATGTAGGTGTGGTCCCATGTGGTGGTGATGAATGATACAAGATCATTTCTCCACCAGCTTTGCTTTCACGCTCTCAGCATCATTTCGTATTTTTCATCTTGTTAAGATATCAATGTCATCACTCCTCTGTGACTGAGATGCAAAGTAGGTATAAATACCCCCAATGGCACATGGGGAACAGCAATAAAGCAAATTCCAACTTGCCCAGGAGGCTCAGCATGAGAAGGTCAAAGCACAGTTTTTTCAATGAGGAGTCCATGAAGGGCTCTGCATAGTGATGAACATCACTATGGGAATAACTCTACTGTCTTTACCAGGAGAAACCCCCTCTCTCTTCCTGCAGTTCCCTGCACACCTCATATAGAGGTGACCAAGATTTTAAACTCCTTTGCCATACAGGTAAAACTGTGCTGGCATCAAGACCTTGATGAAGAAACAGGTGATAATTTCATAAGAACATAGAGTCATAGAACTGTCCAGGTTGAAAGGGCAGATCATTGAGTCAAACCATCAACCCAGCTCTAACAAGAACCATCCCTAAACCATGTACCTAAGCTGATGTACCCACAAGAGGCAAAGCAAAAGCTGCCAATCCAGAGCACTCAGCTTAATATTTGCCATATCACTTTTAGAACAAGTACTTCTTTGAATATTATGAGCAATAAAGCTTTGCCTCCCTCAGGTAACTTTGTTCAAAAACCTGGTTACAGATCATGGGCTGCTGTGCTCAACTGGAGATGCCCTGAGAGTATCAAAAGGTTCTGGGCAAACCTGCCCACGTCTTTCTTTTCCCTGTCAGCTGAGCCTTGTAGGACCATAATTAACTCTCAGGCTTCAACACCCCTTGTGAAATTCAGCTAAAATTGGATGACGCCTTCAAAACCAAGCAGGGGCGCACATACACACAAAGTGATGGTACAAGCTTGTTTCCATAGAAACTAAGCTGAAAGATATAATTTCCTGAAATAAAAAAAAGACCAAAAACCCACAACAGGCTGATCCCTGGAAACCAAAAAGAGAGTCAGATGAGTGTCCCTGGGTTACATGAACCAGTTGTCCTACTGTGTGCAGAGTCTTGCATCCCATCCCTTCACCCCACTGTCCTCCATTCCTCTCCCACCTGTTTCTATCTCCACTATCCAACATTTTTGCTCCTTTACCCACTCAGTCTCTGCCTTTACCCCATCTCCTGCCTGCAGTCCCTCTCTCTGCAGGGCTGTTGAAGTCCTCAAGCCCACATCTGACCTGGTGGGCAGAAGGCTGAGCAAGAGACCAGGCAGGAGCACCCCAAATATCCAGGCAGGAACATCTCCCCACCACTACAGTGGGTCAATTCTCCATCTCTGAAGTGGGGAAGGTGGGTTTTATGAGTTACTTTTGCAGAAAACATATTTTAAATAGGGAAAAAACCCCACCATGGCTGAAGCTCCATCCCCTTGGGGTGAGCACACAGATCCAGCACAAGGTCGTGCTGTGGGAAGGGCAGCCACTTTGCTTCGTGAGCACTGATCTGTGAGATGAAGCTGGACTTGGAGCATGCAGGAGCCCCTCTCCTCACCCATCTCTCCTCTCCAGCTCAGTGCATTCTATGATGCTATGATCCCCACCATCATGCACAGTGTGACCAGATCCCTCTTAGTGACGCTGTCAATCAGACCTATCTCCTCCTCATGGCAGCATGAGACAAACTCTCCCTGACATTTCCTGCCTCCCTCAGTCTGCCAGCTCTGTCACCATCCCTTTCCTTCTAACAGTGTTTGAAAGCACCCTACTGGGACATGCAGGTTTCCAAATCCCACCAGACCCCCGTGCCATCACTGTTGTGGTCTCATCTTGCTGGTTGCCTCACCATGGTTCTACTTAGTGGGAGATGATATGAACTACTGCTGCTCCAGCCGAGCAGTCTTGGGGGCTGCATCTCCAGCAGTCTCTGCTCCTCCCTCCTGAAATTTGCCTTCC
This sequence comes from Turnix velox, assembly GCA_013400935.1. NCBI lineage: Eukaryota > Metazoa > Chordata > Aves > Charadriiformes > Turnicidae > Turnix > Turnix velox. The sequence goes on from VZTY01004213.1 coordinate 196,335, forward strand.
GTTAACATGTAGGTGGAGTGACTATTTTTGCACTGAACATTTGCATCATGAATATTCACATTTTTCCAAGCAAAGACTGATTCGTGCCTTGAAACAGGCCTGATCCCACCCACTGAGCTCCTGCACCAGGACAAAAACCACCTCCACCACAGCTGTGATGGCGTGTGGTCAGCTGGGTTCGTCTCTTCTCCTCCTCCTGCTTTAACTGCTCAGAAAGTGTCTCTGTGAGATGGTTGTGAGTTGAGGCCAATAGAAAAGCATCTCATTGGAAGTTTGGGGCATTGCCCCCATCCCCTACCTAGAGCAGGACCTCATCCTGCCTAAAAGCCTCTGTACTTCCACAGGGACAGCAGATAGTGAGTTTGAGACATGGGAATTTGAACCTCTTTCTTGAGTGCTGGCAAGCCTGCATGTCATTTAAAGCCTCAGAATAACCTGTCAGTCAGTTCTCTCCCCTACCAACATCACATAAATTCAGGGAAGTAAATGCAACCAAACAACCTTTCAGCCCCAGATAGCTCCTGCCCCACATACAGGTCCCACTCCGCCCCTCCACAGATCCTGCTGTACCCAAGGAGTCTCCAGAAACCCTCCAGCTGTCACTGTTTGAGCTGGGCAGAATATCATCCCTGCATTTTGCCTTGGCTGAAGAGCAGCAAGCCTTGCAGCCGGGCAGAGCAGCGCTGCAGAAATCATCCAGCACTATGTAGGTCAGCACTGGCAGCTGCAAAAAATCATCTACTGGGTAATGTGGGAGAAAGAGGAAGAGGGGGGGAGCTGGAGGTTTAACTGGAGAGGACGGAGGCAGAGACAAACACACAGAGAGACATGGCAGTGCACCATTAACCCTCCTGATGGACACTCTGGATTTACAGCATACGTAAGAGGTTTCCAGAAGAGAAACATGCAGCAGTTACCTTATCGGAGTATATAGACATGCGTGTTGTCAGACCAATGACAGGGATCCTGTAGAAGCCCGCTGTGTATGATACGGGTGTTGGTGTTAGGTGGTCGTTGGGAGCAGGAGGGTGGCTAACTAAGATTGCATAGACCTGCAGGACAGGATACACGACACAAACATTATTTCACAGCAGCGAGTGTGATTAGTATTATTTTTTCGCCTTTACTGCAATGTCAAACAGCCCTATGTCAACACCATAATGGCATTCAAATCATTGGAACCCACACTGGAGAGGATGGGGTGCCGTGCCAGGAATTGGATGCAGCCTGCAGGGAGGTGATGGATCTGCTCAGGGTTATATCCTAATAGGAATGCCATGCCCAGCCTCTCCCGCTCGCTAAACTAATAACTTCCAAGGATTACAGATTAAAAGGAAACATCTCCCTTACAGTCGCACTGTGTAATGCGATTTCTTCAACCACACATTTAATACTCGATTGTAATTCCCCTCTGAGGGCTATTACAAACAAAGTGGTCAGCTGGGACTGCGAGCAGGAGCGGGAGCGCAGAGCCACATAGCACAGCAATGTCTCTGAGCACAGGGAAATGAGGGAGCCAAGGGGAAAGGTGATGGGGGGAAGGAGCCTGGATATGCCCCCAGAATGATGGGGCACAGGGAGTCTGGGTTACAGACGTCTGGGGAAGGAGAATCACAAGACTCTGCTGCTATTACAGGGCTGGGATTTTGGTCTCCACCAGGATCCTGTTCTGTGTCTAACAGAGAGGAATGAGCTGGGTAATCCCTAGGGGATCCTTTGTTACATTAATGCCCTTTCACAGCACAAGGAATGTCCCCAGCTGGTGACAGGTCTCCAGCTAGGGTGAATCAGTGCAAGGACTTTGATGTCTGAGAGGAAATGACACTTCTCCCTCCTCCAAGCATCTGCCCCAGCCTCAGGAAGCTCTCTGTGCCTATGTTGGAGGGATGGCTACTGGGATGGGAGGGAAGGATGAGCCATGACTGGGGAAGGAGATCTGGAGATGAGAAAGCAGGATCCTGCTTGGTGTTGGAGGGGAGTAAGCTGAGGGTACTGGGCAAGCTGGAGCAGGCATTGGAAACCCTAATATGGGAGAAGAGAGGAACCTCTGGGGAAGGGTTTGGAGACGTCATCTGGGGATGCAGTAGAAGGGCAATGCTCTGAACAGAGGTGCCCAGTGATATGGGGGGTGGATGAGGATCTGTACCCAGCAGGGCTGGGACAGCTGTGGGGCAGGACCAGGCTCTGAGAGGGGAGAGGCTGTGTGGGGGTGAGGGCTGCACTACACTGCACAGCAGCTGACCAGGAGAAGCCATTTTGCTGGTGTGGGCTACCAGCAGCTCCTCTGCTTCACAGCACCCTGCTTGGGCACAGGGCCAGCAAGCAGGGACTGAGTATGGCTGTGGCCCATGAAGGAGCCATGGGGCTGGGAGAATCCCTTTGTTTTGGGACAGAGTGGCCACCCCCTGTACCCACAGCCCCCTCAGTACCCAGGCTCTGCTCTACCTGACTTCCCCTGCTCTTACAGGGACATGCCAGTGCCTGTAGCTCTGCACTGACACAGGACACTGTGGGGAGAAGATTCAGATGTGGCATGGATACTGGCACCCACCAGTCAGATTGTTTCAATGGTGCCTCATCTCAGCCAGGGACACAAGTTAGCCTCCTTCCTGCCAGGCAGTGTGTGTAAAAACAGTTCATGCTGCAGCTCCTGCCAGTGTCCCCAGGGATGGCCCCAGCCATACTCCATCTCCATGATGGGAGATGTGAATGTATCAGCTCTGCTTCACACTGCACTTATGGACCTTCCCGCTCCCCCTCCTTGCTGCCTTTGTATGTACCTGGGTACATGCACACATTCATATGTGCATCTGAGGTGTGTGAGTCTCCATGGTTTGGATGATCATAAAAATTTGTGCATTTTTGTGCCTATGCATGAGCCCATGTGCCCTGTTAGCATGTGCATGGGTGTGTTGGAGGTGAGGGTGGGGTTCTACCTCCCTCTTTGCCTGCTTGATGGCCCTGAGCTGGGGCAATGGGGCTAGTCAGCTGGGCTCAGCACCCAGAACATGGGCAGGGCAGCACTCACCACCACTGTAGATTTGGACAAATCCCTTGTGTGCTGGAGGTGAGGTGTGTGAGGACATGCTGTGCCGGTGTGTGTGGGCATGTGTGCACTCCCACAGCCCCGTGTCTCTGTGAGTGTGTGTCTGTGTGCCTGTGGTCTGTCAGTGTGTGTGTCAGTGGGTGTGCTTGTGTGATGAATGGTGGTCCACGGGAGCCACGATGCTGCCTGTTCACAGCTGTGCAACTGAGTGACCTCGGTGCATGTGTACATGAAGCATCACATGTGTGTGTGTACTGACAGCATGCACAGTGGGGTTTGTGTACCCAGTGCAGTTTACACTGATGTGTGCACACAGATGTGTGTGTGCATGTGGTTAGAGCACGTGCCTACCAGTGCTTGCACACTGGCATGAATGTAGACATGCAGAATATGCAGAACAAGGGGTGCGTGCATATAATGTGTGTGTGTACATGCAATGCAGCCCATGAACATCCACACAGCAGTAGATGAGATCACTATATGTGCACACATGGTGCTTCATGTGCCCACATGCCTGTAGATTCCCATGTGTGCACACAGCATGAGCACATGTGTGCCCACGGCCCTGGTGTTTGTGCACCCTGTATGTCTGCGTGCATGATGCTCTCTCTGCATGGTGATGGATGGGCACAGCTGCACACCTACTCTGTGTGTATGCCCCAAGGTGTGAGTGTAAATCTGTGTGTGCCTTAGGCTTGTGTAAGCTCATGTGAGCCCTGTGGTGCACATGTGGGTGCCTGTATATGCCCCGGGATGGGTGCGGGTGCCCGTGCAGTCGATGGGGCTGCCTGCCCCTGCTTACATAAAGGCTGCAATGCGGGCAGCAGCCCGGGGGCCCCAGAACAAGACCCCGCTGGCCTCGGCTCTGCCATCCCCGAGCTCCGGGGAGCGGACGGGGGTTGCGGCGGGGCGGGGGCCTCTGCGGCCGCGGGGGGCGTCCCGCGGGAACGGGACAAGGGGTGGCCGGAGGCAGCGGCGGCGAGGGGGAGTCGCCGGCCCGGGGTACCTGGCTGGAGATGAGGTCCTCGCAGACGGAGAGGGCCATCTGGATGGCGTTGGGCTTGTGGGTGACGGAGGTGGCGTTGAGCTGGAGCTTCCAGGTGCCATGCCTCTTGTTGGCCTGGTTGACCGCCTCACGGAAGATCTGCTCGTGCTTCTTGGTGCTCAGCACCGCGCCGATGTTGACGATCTTGGGATCGCAGCCGGCGCGAGC
>VZTY01004213.1:200774-265113 GCA_013400935.1 Turnix velox
CGGCTCCTCCCGCTGCCGCAGCGCCCGCCCCCTCGGCCCGCCCCGGCCCCCCGCGCAGCGCGGAGGGGACTCCCCGCCAAACCCGGGCGCTGCGGCAGAGCCCCGCCGGGCCCTGGGCTCACACATCATCACCCCCTCCACCCCATCACCCTCCCACCCGGCACCGCCGGGGGTAAGGGAGAGTTGGGGTCCCGCAGCGCTGGGAAGTGTGTCGGGTGCAGGGCGCGGAGGGTGAAGAGCTCGTCTGTGGCTGAGCCTCCTGCTGCTGTGGAATGCAGCTCGTGGGCGTCCCACTCCATCCTTGTCACCTGCATTGCTCATTCGGGGTTTGTGTGTTTCCTTTGCTTCAGGATCTAGGTGTTGAACTTGCATCAGGACGTATAATCACGCCAGATATTGTGTAGAACTGGGTCTTCTTCAGGCATAATCCCACTAGAATGAGAGTAAATGGCCCAATGGGAGGTGTCCCTGCCTGTGGCAGGATTTTGGAAGTAAATGATTTTAGGGTCCTTTCCAGCCCAAACTATTCTTCAGTTCTACAATATTACTATACTTTAGGATATGTTCTCTGGAGCAAATCTTCGCAGTTATGCAGCATCTCTGAGCAACGCAATACCCCTGCTCTGGATGAGGAAAATTATTTGTGACATGAATGACATTAGGTCTGTGTTCACTCTAGTGCTGGAGAACCCTCCTTTGACCAACACACCCCTTGGGTGAAGATGTTAAGGAGGTACTCAGCCTGATTCTTTGCCTTCATTCTGTCCCTCCAGACAGTCACCACTCTTCCAGACATTAGCTCACAGGGCAACCAGCCCTTTTCCTCAGCTAAATTCACCTCATTACTCCAGGATATGACCTTCAGATTGATCAGCTGAAGAAATCTCTTGTGGTTTTCTCCATCTGCCTCCATTCCACCATTACCCTCCCCAAAGGAAATGGAGGCACAGTAGCCAGTGGTCAACATCTGGATGACAGTCCAGCTCCATGGCCAAAAGAGATAGGACTTCACTCCTTGACTGCGTCACTCCCATTCCCGGGCCAGAAGGGTGGAGTGACTAGAAAGGCACATTGCTCTCTAGAGCTGCCATGTTTGGCCTTTTTGGAGAAATATGAAAGGTGTTGCTTTGTGACAGCATGGGACAAATGGCATCAGGCAGCCCACTGTATGCCAGCCAAGAGGAGAGCAGGCTGAGCACTGCAGAAGAAAAATCACAGGAGATATTTTTATATCAACCATTTCTAGGGTGCAGGCACAGCCTACCTCTGTGTTTGCTTGCAACGTGAGTTGAAGGAGAATATTCTTTCCCCACCGCAAATTTTCTCACTGGTATCTCTGAAGTGTGGGTTGTCATGGAAACCATTTTGTCTGTGTCCCACGTTGCCCATACGCACTCTGAAGAAGCTGCAGAAGCAAAATGGCTGTTGTGTAATGCTGCGGGGTCTCAGTACCAGGGGCTTGTGTGCCACACAGCATCCTTCCAGACCCTCTGAGAGAAGCTGCGTACAATCTCTTGGGAAGGGGATGAAACCCCTGGAGGTTCTGATGTCCTGGGTGAGAGGAAAATGGTCCCATCTCACCTTCACTCTTGCAGTGCTTTGTGTAGAGCTCTGCATCAAATCTGACGGGCTCCCAGCACAAGTTTACAGGCACATTTTACCCTTTTTCAGTTTCTTTGTGCTACTCCTGCTCCTCCATGCATGGAGATGAGTCTCCATGCTCATGCTCTGGCTCTGTCCAACCCAAAGGACCTGTCTTGAAGGGACAAAGGGTAAAGAAATCCATCCACACCTTAGACTGCACATATTTGACTTTATCTTGTCCTCTGTCTACCAGGTTCATTTGCAGAAGGTTGTTTGGGAAGAAAATGCTCTGGACAGGCTCTGTAGACCCATATCATGACAGGAGTGATGGCAATAGAGTCATAAAAGCAAGTCCTGGCCACAGCAGGGGATTTAGCAGAGAAGAGGAAGGAAAAAGGCAGGCTTTGAAACATTATTTGAATATTAGAAACATCGGAGTCCAAAAGGTGTTTTCTCCTTATTATCTGGAGTTCCCTGTAGGGAGAAAAAGGACTGCAGCTGCTGAGTTCCTCTGGTGTTGCCCAGGAGTCTCTGGAGTCAGGATATTCCCTCTGTGCCTCCATTAATTTTTTTTTTTTGTCTCCAGAGACTCTTGTTCTGGCACTATTGCAGAGATCTGAGCAACACCCGCTTCATCCCAGGTCATTCCTCCCACTGGGCCATGTTGTCCTGGCATCGGGAACAGCCCTGGTGACAACCTCCAGCAGCCAGGCTCAGCCAGTACAGATGCTGACACCACCCGGCTTCCACACTCGCTGTGTCCTTGGGCTCTTTGATCCCCAAAGGTGATGGGTGCATGCAGGGCTCTCCTGGGGTGGGAGCTTTGCAAATGACAGATACAGCTGCATCCAACAGCTCATCCTTGTGAGGGCTCTGGAGCCAGCAAATTTCTTTGCCTTTCCTGTCAATGCCTCCTGGCACATCCTGACAACCTTCTCAGCCATGTTTTGGCACCAGGACTTAGCATGACTCCTTGTTAGTGATTACCATGTGCATAGTGTGATCTTGCTCTCTATGCCTGGCACCTTCTGGATGCCGGGGAATTGGATGAGAGCATGGGAGCAATAATTGTGCAGTGTCCTTTGCCTGTGAATGGTGTAATTCTTCCAGCAGCCAGAGTAAGTCAGCATAAAACCTGGATAATTTCAGGGGAGCTGCACTGAACCCAGCTGGGAATTTCATCTGCCTTAGGGTAAGCCATCACTTCCAGTGACAGAAAAACTAAAATGGAATTTTACAAAGAGGAAATCAAACATTAGGAATGTGTGATTTGTGTCAGACATCATGGAGCTGCCAAACAAACTAAATTCTTCTTTAGAGGATGATGAAAATGAATAAACAGCAGTAACCACACAGCTACAACAAAGGCTACAGAAATGCTTCTTTACATATAGCTGCAAGACTATAGCCAAGCTATAAAACTAAGTGAAGAACATACTCAGTGGCCATGCCAGGACTCTAAGAGCAGTTATAGTGAAGAAATGCAATGGAACAGGGGTATTCCTATGAATATGAAAGAATCTGAGATGTGGTTGACACACATCAACCCTGGAGTCTCTGCCACCACAGAAAGAGTCTGCAACAGCATCCTAACACAAGTGATGATTCTGCTCTCCTGTCAGGTTCCTGCAACACTGCAGTGCCCATGAGTAGGAGCATTCACAGCATCCACCAGCTCTATACTTGCATCTAAGGCAGATGGGAATTTCTGGGGCTAGGAAGAGTTCAAACAGGACTCAAGCAATGAGTCAGGGTTTTGGATGCCAAGAGGTTCCTTATTGGACAGGGAGATACTCAGGTCACTTGTAGGAGGATGGGACATAGAACATCATGGATGTTGGATTTGATGTAGATGACCTTTGAAAGTCCCCTCCAACTCAATGCATTCTATGAGTATATGATCAATGGCCAGAGGCAAAGATGGTGAGAAACACAGGAACAACTTCTGTGAAACCGGAATGCACAGAAACACACTCAGATGTGCAGCAGGAGTGGGTGGGAACTTCTACTGGAATAATTTTTGAAGGGAAAACCAATATTCACATGTTTTAAATGCTTTGTAGGGCAAAATTTATTTTGACAGAAGTCCAATTTTCTGCTGGAAAACCAGCCAAGAAGTTGCTAGGCTTCAGTTGCCTGCATGTTGGATCCCAGGAAACAGGACAACTTGTCCTCAGGGATTTCCAGCCCCCTGGGATGACTGCAGAGTATCAAAGGCTTGAAAGGAACTCAGAGAGATCAGTCACTGCTTGGAGGCTTGCTGAACATCTTCACCTTGGAGGATGCTGGAGCTTAGGCCCAAGTAATGTGGTGACACTGGTGCAAAGTGGCTGGAGATGGAGCACGGTGTGCCCCATACAGCCTTTGGTGCACAACCCACCCCTTTACTTGCATCCCCAATCCTTCTGTGCTCCTCCCAACAGCTCACCTCAGCTCCTCTCACATCCCTTCTCTCCCCTTACAGTGAACAGTGCCCAAAAAAGCTCTGTACTCTCCATACTTCATGCTGCCTCTGGGAAATTTTTATGTCTTCATGAATGTTCAACTTGCTCCAGGGTCTCCCTGGCCCATGCAGCTCACATGTGAATGCTCACAACTTTGGGAGAACAGGAAAATTAGAGGGTTGCTTTCCAACCTGTCAGATGTGACTTCTGAAGACACCAAACATGATAAATGAGAAGGGCATGGCCTCAGGAATAGCTTTGGAGGATGGTGAGCAAATCTGACAGAACCAGAGCTTGCCCAGTTGTGTCAGTGTGGCAAGTAGGGGCAGGAGCTGAGTGGTACCAGGCCTTCTATTGCCCTTGAAGTACTTCACCCCAGGAGCCAGCTGGCAACTGAGTGTGGAGCTACGATGTGTTCTGTCTCATGCCAGAACAGATAATTGGTGGGTTAGGGCTTAAACACAAATGTCAGAGCAGAAGAATGTGGCAGCAAAACATGCCCCCTTGAGATCTGCTGTGCCCTCTTCCTGTCATCTGTGATTGAAACCTGCTTGAAGATCAAAACGGTGTTGCCAAGGCCAAATAGAAAGATTGATTGCACAAGTTCTATTATGCAAGCATCATAAAAATAAATAAAAACATAGTGAGACAAGGCTGAACAGGACTCATTTTGAAGAAAACACTGATTTTATCTCATTTACTCCCCTGAAGGCATCTATAATGTATTTACAAGTCAGCACATCTGGAGAGTGAGACACACAGTCTCAAAGTGGGCTTCCTGGAAAGATGAACACACAGGATGGGTTGTGTGTCCAGTGAAAAACCTCATTGTGAGTCTTTGTGGCCAATAACACAGTTCTACAAGGCTTTATCCTCCTCTGCTGTCCTTGCAGTGACAACCTGGAATTCACTCTTGTCTCACATTGTCCTCTCATTTTCTGATTTCTCTTTCACTTTACTTATAAATTCCTTCAGACTTGGGAAAGGGGTCAAGTATGAGCTAAAAGTGCTGATAGAAACCATCTAGTTCAGGGGCTGGTAATGGATGAGTAAAAGTTTTCCAGACTCCAGCCCTACTTTATTCATGCCACTCCCTGCTTCTGATCCCCTACTCCTTTGTCTCTATTTTCCCCAGATTTACTCCATGCAAGCTGGGGTGACCACCGTGACATGTACTGTGCAGTATGCCACACGTGTAGTTAGTTTTTTGCTTTGTTCCCAATTACATTCCTGATTGTTCTTGAAGGATGTCTATTACTTCTAAAAGCTTGTCAGCTTTTCTCCAGCTGTATCAGCTCATCTAATAGAAAATATTACTATCCTCCATGGACTTTGCTTCTTTTATATGCTTACATCATGATAAAAAAAGCATTAATACTAATTATTCCTAACATTGCATTTGTGTTTTTGGGCAGTGCAAACCAGCAGGCAGATATACCCACAGACCAAGTCAAGTAAGGCTCAGATCTCTTTCTGAGTGCCAATTAACAGCCATCCCTCTCCTCTGGGTCTCACCACGTGCATCCCGTTTCACCAGCAGACACTGCTGTTTGCCCATCAGTAACCAAGAGATCTTGGTAAGGGCTTCTTTTGTAGCAGCTCCCAGGCAACTTTACATTTTATGATACTGAATAATTCAGAACTGTCTTCATTGGATGATTAAGACATCTGTTTATCCCATTTCCCAAGATCTGTGGGGAAAAAAAATGGACACTGCTCTCTGTTGTACCAGCTGAGCATCAATTTCTTTTCCCTGATTCCTGTCCTCTCTGATCAACAGAACAGTACTGAGGCTCACAGGTCTGCCGGTCCCTGTATCACCCATTGAGTCACTGGTTTTGTGTAGTGGATATATTAATTCTGTGCTTTTGTATCCTCAGTAAGTCCCTATTGAAAATCCTTCATTCCCCTGCCCTGTTCTGACTCAATACTTCACTTGCCAGAGCTTTCTCCCTTTTCCCTGCTCAGACAGAACATGTGCTTGACCATCTCTGAAGGATGTCTGCCTACTTCCAACTGTTGTGTTTAGTCTCTGGTGTAGCCCCACCTCCATTGCTCTCCAGCAACAGGTTTCTGAAAGATCATGTCTATACATACATCTGAGCCCTTCATGTAAGGCCTTCAGGTAGTTTCCACCTGGCTGAATCCACCCTTTTAGTTATTTCTTTTGCTTCAGTCAGCTGCTCCATCTGAACTCCATTCCCTTTTCAATTACTTGGTACTGTGATGAGTATTTTGGGTTGCTGCTTCTTCTAGAAATCTCTGACTAGATCGACAAAGCAGCTACAGTTACTTCATGAACATGAGCAATTTTTCAGACTAAATCAAGCATTACTACTCTGCCTCACTTTTCCAACCCCCCCATCATGCTCTGATAGTTCAGCCTTGGCTTTGTCCTAATTTATCCTCCCTGGACAGAGGGGATCAATGCCCCCATTAGCCTGTTCTCTCTGATGGCACCTCTCTGAGCTGCTCTTGAACTCTGAGGGATTCGTCACCTTCCTGTCAGATGCCCAATGTCACAGCCAGCACCAACACCAGTTTCCCCCCTTTCCAAGCCCATAAGAACAGCTTTGGACAACACTGGGGTACTTACTGATCTAATTACTGCCTCTGCTGGATTTAAGACTGCTCTTGCAAGGAAGCTTTTTTTCCTTATCTGCAAGGGGAGTTCTCTTTCCTTCACTTGTGCTTGTGTGATCCCATCTGGAGTGCTGCATCCTGTTCTGCAGCCTCCAGTACAGGAGGGACACGGACCTGTTGGAGCAGGTCCTGAGTAGGTCATAAGAATGAGAATCTCTGCTGTGAGGACAGGCTGAAAGAGTTTGGGCTCTTTAGTCTGGAGAAGGACCAGGGAGACCTTGTAGAGGCCTAACAGCACCTGAAGAGGTCTGCAAGGAAGAGAGACAAGGACTTTTTGCAGAGGTGTGTAGTGACAGGACAAGGGGGAACAGTTTTAAATTGAAAGAGGGGAATTTAGACAAGCCCTCAGTAAGAAATTCTTTGCAGTGAGAGCAGAGAGCCCTGGCGCAGGTTGCCCAGAGAAGCTGTAGCTGCCCCATCTCTGGAGGGGCTCAAGACCAGGTTGGACAGGACTTGGAGCAACCTGTTCTGGTGGGAGGTGTCCCTACCCAGGGCACGGTGGAACTAGGTGATGTTTAAGGTCCCTTCCAACTCAGACAATTCTGTGATTCTATGATTGTGTCTCAGAGAAGAGCCCATCTCCCTCCACTGTGTACCAGCCGAGCTGGCAGCAGGCTGTAGCTGTGCCCACTGCCCTTTCCCCGGGTCGCTCTCCGACTCCCCGCAGGGCCTCGGCCGCCGTTTCTGTCTGAGGTCTCAGCAACCCCCGGGGCTGCTGTCGCCGTCGGGAAGGCGGCCGGGGCTGTTCCGGGGTAGGGGAGTCCCGTCCACTCCCGCCCACGGGGAGCCCCTCCCTGAGCGGGGCCGCCCGCGCTATAAGGGGCGGCAGCGGCACAACGGGCGGCGTTATGGGGAGCCGATGGTGTGGGATGGTGCTCCCGGCCGGGGAGCCGGAGCGCGGAGTTCTGCTCTTTCTCTTCATCCTCATCCTCCTCGTCCTGCTGCTGCTGCTACTGGGCTGCTCGCGGCCGCTGGAGTTGCGGCGCGGTCCCGGGCAGGTGGGCTACCTGCCGGCCCCCGGGCTGAGCCGCGGGGAGGCCGCTCTCCGCGCTCGCCGCTCCCGTCGGCCCGGAGCCCTCCCGCCGCCTTACCCCAACGGCTGGTACCGTCTGCTCGACTCCGCGCTGCTGCCCCGTGGCACCGCCCGCAGCCTCGCACTGCTCGGTGAGTGCCAGCCCCACAGCCTCGAAGGACCACCCGACCTCCGACCGGACATAAGGAGAATTGGGGTTCTGGACAGTGACATTCCTACCAGGGAATCCCTATTCGGGCGTTCCCATCGGTATATGCGCCATCCCTACCAGGGTATCCCTGTTCAGTATCCCCACTGGGAGACTAGTGCATCCCTGCCAGGATACCAGGGCATCACTATCTGGCCCCTGCACTGCAGTCCCTCAGATTCAGTGGTGAAACTGGTATTCTTTCTGTTTTCAAGAGCCATCCTCTCCTGTGAAGTTGTTTGGGTTTGGTTATGTTTGTATATTGGGCACAGAGAGCCCTTGATGAGTTTTGACTCCCTTGGAACCCGGGTTCCTGGTGTCCAGCCCTCTGGGTCTGGTTGAAATGTGCCTGTAAAATCATTCCTCGTGGAAGGATGACAGTAGTGTACCGGTGCCAGGAAGTTTTCAGTTAAATAACCTGTAGCCTCCAGGTTTGTAGGTGTCTGTTTTGGGGGTTTTTTTGTATCTCTGAGCCTGGAAATTTCACCTTTCTCCAGGGGCAGCAAGCCAGAGGAGATGAAAGAATAAGAATTACTTGACTCAGTCCTTGCAAGACATCCTTTGGGATGGGACACATTCCAGAGCATGGCACTAAACATGCAGGAAAGCCTTATTCTCTGCTGAGACTATGGAAGTGGGGAGGGAGCTGGTCTCTGGTCTCTCTGCTGCTGCAGCAAAGCAACTTGGACCCCTTGCAGTTCTTGTGCAGAGAAAACTCAGACTACATCCTCCAGGCCAAGTGCCCAGAACTGTGCAGTATCCTGGGGCTCAGCTGCTGTGTTTGGTTTTGTATCCTTCACCCCCAAAAAGCCACTGAGAAGCTGGAGTGAGCCCAGAGAAGGGCTGATGACAGGTCTGGAGCACAGGTCTTATGAGTGGCTGGGGGAAGACTAGAAAGAAGGAGGCTGAGAAGAGAACTTCTTGTTCTCTGTAGCTGCTTGAAAGGAGGGTGTCGCTGAGGAGGGAGCCTGATCAGGGTCTTTTCCCATGGAACAGGTGAACTTCCTCAGGTTGAACCAGGGGCAGGTTAGGATGGTTATTTGGAAAATTCTGAACACTGAAAGTGTTGGAACAGGCTGCCCAGGGAAGGGGCTGAGGAGGTATTTAAATGATGGGCAGACACAGAGCTTACAGGTTTACGGAGATGGTTCTTGTCAGAGTTGGGCTGATGGTTGGACTCTATTTGAAAGGTCCCTTGGGCTGTTCTGAGTTCTTACTACAATTGCTACTTAATTTCCGTGATAGAAATATGCTAATTTAATAGGAAAATATATCTCTGTTAATACTCTAATATTCACCTGCAGCAGAGTTTCTCAGCAAGCTGCACTTGCTCAGGAATTGTGGGTGAAGTTTTGCACAGCCCAGAAGTGTCTGGCCATGGACAGGATTTCAAGGCTAAGAGCTCCAGACAGCCTGCATGAAGGAAGGCTCTAGAGCTGAGACCTTCTTGGTTTAGAACCATCTTAAGATTTCAGTGGGTGAAGCATCAGGCTGCAGAGCTGCTCCTTGGGGCACTTGGCTGGGACCCTCCAGGCTCCAAGAGCTCTGACCGGACCCACCCAATGCTGCTCCTCTGTGTTTCCACTCTGCCTCTGCTTCTGTTAAACATGCAACACCTCCAGAGATGGGTTTCCCTGCTTTTCTTACTTTCCCTGCTTCTGCCCTGAGAGGCAGGTCAAAAAGAAGAAAATGCTGATGTTTCAGAATGAATTCCTGTTACCTTTGCCTGCTGCCAGCAGATGTCTGAGAGCTTTCCAGAAAGACTGGAGGGATACAAGAGCCAGGTGTCCTGGGGAAGGAGGTATCTCCAGGCATTGGAGTACAACCAGGTATTGGATATAATTTTCTCTAAGCTCAAGGCTGAGAAAACCTTGAGGGTTTCCTTTTCTTGGCTCAAACCATAAAACTTCAATCAAGGAAAGTGGGACTGGATGGGATAGCTCACAGTGGTTGCCAGTGGCATGTACAGAACCTGATTCCTGAAGGCTGGTTTATCTCACTTGCTCAGCTTTAGATACACCATAATGAGCAGATTCCACAAGCTGGTAAAATCTAAATACATAGATGAACTTGCTGAAGCACAGTATGGGGAAAAGGACCTTGGAGCACCCTAGCTTTTAACTTGGTGGTCACACCTGTATGAACAGCCCTCAGGTGCTTCTGAGCTCCCAGGCCAGCTGCATCCCCTGACATAAGTGGACACGGGAGCAGTTCTAGCTCTGCTTCCAGGCCAGGTCCCCAAGGAGCAGCCCCTCTCCTCTGAGCCACTGGCAGTGATAAGGTGCCACAGCACCTCAGAGCAAAGGGATGAAGAACTTCCAGCCACCAGAGAGATTCCTGAAAATGCCAGATCTCCCTGGTAGAAGGACAGGAGCAATTAACTTTATATGCAGCTCTTGCTCTGCTCTGTGAATCCCTCCCTTAGCAGAGGAGGCTTCCCTAAATCTTTAAATGCCCCTGTGAAGGCAGCTTTTATCCTGCAGCCAAAACAAGCTCCAAGAGCTCATAAACCAGGGCTGAGGGTTTAGAGATGACCAAAGGAAATTATGCTTCTCTTGTCTGGAGCAAGGCAGTGAATTTCAGGAGGTGGCTTTTGTGTTCCAGCAATCCATTGGGACACCAGACAGCTCTCCAGCTCTCCAGGGTGCAGGTGTGACATGTGCTAACATGAAACATGATCCATCATGGGCCGTGGCACAATAACTCCCTGCTATGGGATTGTGGGGTTAACAGACTCTTTTGGCACAATGGATTCAGCTGTCCTGCAGAGGACCTTTGAGAGGTAAACAGAGTTTACCCAGGAACAACTAGTCGAACAAAAGATGGCTGTGAGGGACATTATTAACGTTAACGACGGCGCCTACAAGGGGAATTCTTGACCTTACCGATTTACCAACGTGTAACTAGAAGATACAGAAAGAGACTTTACACAATAAAAACTGACTGATGACTCGAACCAGGTCTCAGTCCGTCCATATGCCACACTGGATGTCTTTTAAGTCCCGGCATCGAGCTGATGGCTACCACAACCCAGGCATTTGCGCCAGCAGCTGCCATCCATGGCCCTTTCGGGGGTCAGTGTCTTGCTTGCCCATGCACGGCCTTTTCTCTGGCAGCTACCTAGTGCCATCTCGTGGTGAAATAACTTCTCTGGAGCTAGTCTGTTCTTGTACCGCTCCTGCTCTGCCACTAGAAAGGAAAGAAAACCTCCAGTATTAAATTTTAGCAAAATCTTTCTTAATGTCTTTGTAGAACCACATAACAGCAACGTTGTATAAAAGTCAGTTCAGAAGTAGTGGATGTCCCATAAAAATGTGCAGGTTGGAAAGGATCTTTCATATCATCAAGCCCACTCATCGTCCCAGCTCTGACAAGAACCATACCTCGACCAAATCTCGAAGCTCCCTGTCTGTCCGGCTCTTAAATCCCTCCAGGGGCCGTGCCTCAGCCACTCTCCTGGGCAGCCTGTTCCAATTTTTTGTGATGCCTTCAGTGAGTTTTTTTTCCCTAATATCCATCCTAAACTTCCCCTGATCCACCCGGAGGCTCTTTCCTCTTGTCACATGGTCTGTTCCTTGAGAGGTGTGCTCTGCACACTCCTTTCAGGGAGTGACAGAGAGTGAGAGGATCTTCCCCCAGCCTCCTTTTCTCCAAGCTGAACACCCCCACCTTCCTCAGCAGTTCCTCACAAGACCTGTGCTGCAGACCCATTACCAGCTCTGTTCTTTTCTGCACATGTTTCAGCTTCTCGGTGTGAGGATGTATTTTTAACCCCGTGTTTCTGCAGGAGAGCAGCTGGCTGTGTTTCGCACCCAGGACGGCCAAGCCTACGTGGTGGACGCCTACTGTCCCCACCTGGGGGCTAACCTGGCCGCTGGAGGGCGCGTCGTGGGCAGCTGCATCGAGTGCCCCTTTCATGGATGGCAATTTCGGGGAGAAGATGGAAAATGCGCTCGCATCCCCTATGCTGAAAAAGGTGAGGTTCCCCCTCAGACCCATGGAAAGCATCTGCAGCAATGGCAGTGCCCAGTGTGTCCTCATCAAAGGCTACCTCATTAAAGAAATATGGTCCATTACGGAAGAATAACTCACCCTCCACTTTGCTCCCCTAATTTATGATTGCTCTACTCCTGGGCTGTCCTTGTGAGGGCAATGCTCTCTCTTCTGTTAGGTGGTAACTGGAACTTTAGTTAAATAACCACACTTCTTGTATTTGGTAACCCCACAACTCCCACATTCAGCAAGCAGAACATAACAGAAGATTTTTGGCTCTGAGTCATGCATTGCAGCAGCAGGAATGGATCCTGAGGAGCTCTTGGATGTCAGAGATGATTCTGTGCTCTATGGTAGTAGCTTATGCCACGTCAGAGCTTAAGTATATCACATTAGTGTGACAATAGTCTCTCAATGGTAATTTCTTCTCCTTTTAAGGCTTGAAGGGAACTTTTGGTTGGAATCCAGAAAAGTTCCTCTCATACACCTACCCTTTAGCTCTGGTTTGCTTTGACTGTGTAGGAAGAATGTCTTTCTAAAGTTCACAGTGACAATGACTTGATCTGGCTGCACTATTGGTTTAAATCACCAATTCTAGATGTGACTGAAACCATGGAACAAACCTGAGTTTTGCTTTGACTTGTGCCTCTTAGTTATTTTCCTGAGAAGTTCACCTGCCTCTGATTGGGATTGACAGGGATAGCAAAGGAAACATTGATTTGCAGGTGAAGTCAGTCTTTCCACTAAACAGACTGGTTTTCCCCAAAGTGAAAAAAACATTCCATCTATAAGGAGTAAGATAAACAATTTATAGATCTCCCTAAAAAGCAAATCCTTCTCTGTCTGTGTGATATTTTAAGAAAGAAAAAAAAAAAGGTTAATCGTAGTTTTTCCCCCATAAATACTCATTCAGGACCTGCTCTTGATTGAAAAGTTGTTTCCAAACAATAGTTCCTGCCCTGTCTGATGTTTATTCACTGAAAGGGAAACATGTTTTCTCCTGGTCTTTCCCCTCCCATGGGACTGGACAAAGCTGAACACTAAGCAAGTGCTGTGCTTGCTGCTTCTTTGCAAATTACAAAAAGTAGTAATGAAGGCAAAAACTCTCTGATCCAGTAGAATTGAAATTTTCTGACAATTGGGTAAATGTAAGTGCCAAAATTCATCTCAATGATAAGACTGCAGATACATTCTTAAAACAACACATGACACTGCAGTGTTGTAACAGAGGCTGGCTTGACATCAAGAGGCAGTGGTGATTCTCACTCTCTTCTTATTTTAAAACTTATGCAAAAACATCCAGCAGAAACTGATTAAAGCAAACACTCTGCTGATAATTTCAGAAGCTTAATCAGCAGCCTGAAAGGTGGCAAGTGTCACCACAGAGTGTGTGCCATGCAAGCGCAGCCCATAATGATGAGCCTCTGGGTCATGGTTTGGGACAAGGTGAATTTCAGCATCACTATCAGCCTTGGAGATGCTGCTTTGAAGCCTGCTGGGAGATCTCATAGTGACCTACCAGTACCTGAAGGAGCCTATAAGAAAGCTGGAGAGGAGCAGAAGAATGGAGCAACAGGACAAGGGGCATCGGAACAGGGCAGGTTTAGATTAGACATTAAGAAGAAGCTCTTCACAATGAGTGTGGTGAGACACTGTAACAAGTTGCTCAGAGAGATGATGGGACCCAACAATAAATATAAATTGATGAGGCTCTGTGCAACTTGATCTAGTGCAGGATGTCCCTGCTGACTGCAGGAGGTTGGACTAGATGGTCTTTAGAGGTCCCTTCCAACACAACGCATTCTGTGAGTCTATGAACCTATTCCTTCCTCTGCTTTGCAGTGCCAGAATTTGCCAGGGTGAGGACCTGGCCATCCTGTGAGGTGAATGGGATGCTGCTGGTGTGGTACCATAGTGACGGGGCCAGTCCAACATGGGCAGTGCCCAAGCAGCGGGAGATTGCCACCAGGGAGTGGGTGTTCCGTGGACAGACAGAGCACGTGGTGGATGCCCACATAGAGGTAAGGAGCCAGGGCCCTCCATCCTTGCTTGCAGTCCAGTTCAGGGACTTCTCCCTCCCAATTAACTGGATTCTGCCTGCACCCAGTGCCAACACTGCCTCTGGCAGAACTCACACCCAGAAGTACATCCCAGTTCAGCATATATTTCCCCAATCATGGCACATGGGCTTCTTGAGCAGAGAGGAGATGTTCTGAGAGCTTACATGGAATGTGTTCATTTGCTTAGACTTATAACTGATGTAATTTTTTTTTAAAGAAAGAACTTCTCTAAGATTGCAGCACTTTTCAATTCATCCATCATTACAATGGAAAAAACAGGGTTATTTTTGCTGTTAATCTCCAGAATTACCATCACATGCTGACAAATGTGCACCACAGAACAAACTGGCTGTTGCCTGTATCACCACTGCCTGGAAATGGGGCTGGAGAAAAGATCAGGGTTCTGTGTTACCCAAGAGAAGTTATGTTGGCCAAGGTCCTTGGAGGACCCAGGCCAGGTGGGTAGAGACTTCTCCAGGAGAGCCATGGAAAGCAGCAGAAGTTTCAAATAATGGAGCGTGGGAGATTTTTAGCTACGTGTCACTGAGTGGGACAGTTCCTGAGGCAAAAATCATTGAGAAAAATGACCTTAAATGTAAAGTGCATTTCTCTCTGAAGGCAGCACCTGCCTGAAGACTAAATCACAGCCAAAGTGAGTGGGTTAGGAAGAAATGAAGAACTATGAGAATAATATGCCCTAGACACAGGAGATACAGCTCTGGGAGTGGGCAGAGGAGTTGTGACAAGCAGGAAGAATCTGGAAGACAAATGGGATAGTCATATCATCTCTGCTTTTCAGTGTACACAAGTCTATACTGGGGTCACATTGGTCTATTTATCAGGCTGGTGGAAAGCTGGTGTGTTTGAGAATCAAGCAGTTAAAATTTCTGAAAAAGTGACACAATGTGGGCAGGCTGGTGAAGTTTAAAGGTTTAGAAGTATGTGAAATATAGTCCAGGAGCACAAAGACAAAGATGCAGTTAACCAATTTGCAGGGCCAAGGATGGGATTTAATTGGAGTCACAGCACGTGCAGCTGCTGAAGTTGACATGCTTAGGCTTCTTGGAGCTCTGAAGTTTGAGTTTCATATTTAAATTATTCCTAAAGACTATTAAAGAACCAGCCTGGCGTCAGTCTGTGCTGAGACCCCTTATTCTGCTCACTCAGTTGCCTCCTGTGATCATCTCTGCTGTGCTTGGTGCAATGTGCCCTGTGTACAGCAGTGCTGGTGCCTTTCTGCTCTTAAAGACAGGCAGCTCCCACCTAAGTCAGCTCTCACCAGTGGAAAATTGTTCCTCCATTACAGGAAATTCCTGAAAATGCAGCTGATACAGCTCATTTGGCTTTCCTCCATGGACCAGCTATTCTGGATGGGTCTGATCTGAGATACATTAGGTCCAGGCTGTGGAATTTTATGAAGCATATCTGGAAGGTAAGACCCTAACTCCTCTCTTAGCTGTAAAGAATTCAAAGTCTTTCAAATTGGCTTTCCTTACAGACTCAAGGCATCAGTCCCACCTCAACCTGTCTGCTGCATCTCCCCATCTTCAGATGAGTTTAGACTGGATAGTAGGGAAATTGTTTACACTGAAAGGAAGGCTGCCCAGGGAAGGGGCTGAGGCACTGTCTCTGAGCGCATTCAAGAGATGGGCAGATATAGAGCATAGAGATATGGTTTAGGGATGGTTCTTGTCAGAATAGATGATGTTTAGACTTGATGATGTGCAAAGTCACTTCCAACCTGGGTATTTCTATGATCCTGTCTTCAGTTCTGTCTCTTTTCTGCTTCTCTGAGGGTTTTGGCTGCAATCCCTCATCTGTGTCATCTATAGATGTTCTTCACAACCAGCTCCAGTCTCCATCTCCTGTTCTCCTATCTCTGTTGGGCCGAGCTGATCCTTCTTCCTGACTTCCAGGCAGAGTGGCAGCCAGAGCCAGAACCCAACAAGCATTGCTCCCAGCTGCTGCTTCAGCACACCATGACCATCTTTGGGAAGCATGTCTCCTTGATGGATTTGATGGTTTCAGCCAGGCAGGTATGTTACAGTGTAGTTTGGGTTGGAAGGGACCTTCAAAGGTGACCACCTTTGAAGTGGGAGCTAGACCTCACTTTCTGTTTTTTTATTTTTTTTAATGCTAGGCTTGTCAGATAAAATTACTAACTTTGATCCAGTACAGTTTTAAAAGCATCTCATATTGCAAATTAAGAACAGCAAAATAAGTCTTGACACAAGTTTGATGAGGGATAGATTTTGATGCAATTAGGGAATTACCATAAAGTGGAAGTTGAGTGCATCTCAGTTCAGCTCTTAGCTCGGTGCTATTTAGTGTGTAACAATGAACAAGACCAAGGGGAAATTTGGAAGCTTTTCCTAGAAGATTAGGCTTTAAACTTTCTGGGACCAGTAAAACACTGTAAACCCTGATGAATTCCTCTGGGCCCCTAACAGAGCCCCAACACATCCACTGACATCCAGGTCAATGGAGGCTACGCAGCTCTGCTGGGATTCCCCTGCTCTAAGGAGCATTCCCAGTTGAAAAGCACTCTGTGATTCACATCTCTGAGATGTAGTTTAAATTTGTGCCTATTATCTGATGGAAAAATAGAGTAAAATATAGATTACAGCCTGGAAGACATGAGGCTGTGAAAGATGTTCCAGGGAGCTGGACCACCTGAGACTGTTCCCTGGGGGTGCTTTCTTTCTCTGCAGGTGGGACCAGGGCTGGTTTTCCTGCTCTTTGAACACGCTACCCTGGGCCGTGGGATCATTCTGCAGACTGTAACTCCCCTGGAGCCTCTCCTGCAGAATGTTGTCCACACAATCTACTACCAGAAGAATGTGCCAGCCATCATCCCCAAGTTCATCCTGAGGGCAGAATGCATACAGGTGAGGCTTCCAAAGAAAAACAGCCAAAGTTGGTCCCCAGGAGCTTTGTGCTAGGAAGAGTGAGGCAGAAAAGCAATTGCCCGTGTGGACTCGGGTACCCATGGGAGGAAAGCACTCATGGGGAAGAGTCTTTCCGTGTTTGGTACAATCCTTGATAGCCTGAGAGAATTGTGGCTGTTGAGCCTGGAGAAGAGAAAGTTTTGGAGAGACATTATTGCAGCCTCTCTGTACCTGAGAAGAGGCTGCAGGAAAGTTGAGGGACCGTTTACGAGTGAATGGAGCAATAGGGCAAGGGATAATGGTTTGAAACTAGAGCAGGGCAAGTTTAAAGTAGACATTAGGAAGAAGTTCTTCACCATGAGTGGTGAGACACTGGCACAGTTTGCTCAGAGAGGTGGTGGGGGTCCCATCCCTGGAGACATTTAAGGCCAGGCTTGATGAGGCTCTGAGCAACATGATCTAGTGGAAGATGTCCCTTCTTATTGCACAAGGTTGGACTAGATGGTTTTTGAAGGTCCATCCCAACCCAATACATTCTATTGTCTTTCATTTTAGTAGCCCAAAGGACTAACCAAAAATTCAGTAACGAGAGTCCCCACAGTGGGTTGTCTATTAAGGATGGCAGAGAGGTGCTACTCCTCTCCTCTTTGCTGCAGATACCTACTTATGAAGGAAAACTTGATAAATCTCACTGCATGTGTGTCTGAGCAGAGTTTAGGACATGGTTGTTGAATTTATAAGACTGGTTGGCTGGACCTACCCAATGAATCAAGATCTGGAGCAGCTCCTACTGACAGTACATTAATTTCCAGCATCTCCCATGACAGAGTCAGTCTAAGCTGAAAGTGGCTTCTTGTCTGGGAGCTCTGATGGGCTGACATCTGCTGACTGCAGACGGAGCTCTAGTGTTACAAGTAGCACAAGCAGTTCCACACCAGCCATTTGGGGGAAACACTGTAAAAACAAAACTAGTGTCAGGCTGCATGCACGGAACTTGCCAGTTTCCCCACCCAAGTGGCACTCTCACTCTTTCCCCAGTTTGAGCGTGATATCACCATTTGGAACAACAAACAGTACCTGCCCAAGCCACTGCTGGTCAGGGAGGACTCCAGCATCCAGAAGCACCGGCGCTGGTATGCCCAGTTCTATAGCAGGAGGAACAGGAGGCCCCCAGTGCAGAAGGAGGGCCTGGACTGGTGAGAACCTCACCACCTACTGCAAGAGAGGACAGAAGGCTCTCAGGTGGGCTGGGCTGCCATGGCCAGTATAGCAAATGTAATCAATACAGGCAGTGGAACCTGAGCCCAGACAATCCTCTCCTACCTTTCCTCTTCAGGGCATCAAGGCTTTTGTTCCTGTGCTGCAATGTATGAGCTGAGCATGAACTTCAGCTTGCCAGAATGGCCTTTGAAGTGCCTTTGTGTCTCACTGCTGCTATCATTTTGCCTAGTTATATGAAAAGCTTTACATGTGGCCTTTTATCACCTGAAGTGTCCTTTCCCAGACAGACTGCTGCTGCTTCTGCACCATCCTCTGGCTGGACTAAGTTCCAGTTCACCCAGGGAGCTTTGACTGATGGCCACATGGCGTCAGGGGTGTTGTTGCAGAGCTATCAGACTTCTCTTGGGTGTAAGAGGTTTAGCTGCCCACTGGGTCCTTGCCATACCTCTGGGCTTCCTCAAGCTCTAGCATGAGCTACTTTCTTATGGAACTATTGCACATAGTTGGGAAGAAGATGGAGTATCCTGACAGCCAAATCACATGGACTATCAACAACTTTGCAGGTCAAGGATATAAACCTCCTGGGCTCCAGCAATACCTTGGGTATGTGATTGGATGTAAAAATTTTTTCTCATGGCAAGACCATAGGTGTCACTTACTGCCTCTGATCAGAAGTGAAGCTGCAAACAGGCTGTAAATCTGGTGTAAACTGGTGAAAATCTTCTTGTGCTTTGTGCCGACATGTTCTGTGATAAAGGGTTAAATTCTACTGCATACCCTGGAGAGAGCTACAGATCAAAGGCTGCCAGGTACAGCCAGCAGGATTCTGGCAGTGACCTGTCATTGACAGCTGGCTGTTGCACTGACAGTATTTCACTAATTAAACTTTTTTATTTTAAAGCTGATTTCTTGTTCACCGGTTTTTGTTCTTCAGTGTTCTTCAAGTTCTCCACTCTGCTTTAATGGAGAAAGTTACTCTACAGCTGGACCATACTTTGAGACCCACAGGGGAACTCCAGCAGGGGCCTCATGGAGGTGGCAGGAACTTTGTCCAGCTCAACAACCTGAGCCTCCCAGGGACCAGAGAGCACAAAGAAATCTTACAGTCTTCATCCAGCCTCTCCTGGAGCTTCTTTTACTCTCAGCCCATGGCTAAGGAGCTCCATTTTAGCTCAGTTCTGAACTTTCTGTTCTGACCTCTACTGTAGGAAGTCTCCAGATTACCCATGGACATGCTTGTGCCTGGCTGATCTGGGGTTTTTCAACTTCGAGAAAGGCATTTAAGGAGAGACCGACCTGCTCTCAGCAACTCCCTGAAAGGAGGGTGTAGCCAGAAGGGGGAGTAGAGCTCTTGTCCCAAAGAACAAGCCATGGGATAAGAGCAAACAGCCTCAAGTTAGAGCAGGGGAGGGTTAGGATGGATAGTGGTAAAGATTTTGACATTGAAAGAATTATCAAGCATTGGAAGAGCCTGCACAGGGAAGGGGTTGAGGCACCATTCCTAGAGGGATTCAAGTGCCAGGCAGACTTGGAGTTTAGAGATATAGTTTAGGGATGGTTCTGGTCAGAGTTGGGCTGATGGTTGGACTGATGACCTCAAAGGTTCCTTCCAACCTAGGCAGTTCTATGATTCCTTGCCACATCCCTATGACCTGGCACAGGTGCAGACTGACACAAGCTCCAAAGATTTCTTTGCCCTTTCCTGTTTCAGTTCTTGTTACAAATGGCTGTCACAGTCTCTGATGGGTAGCATGAGCCTGCCCAGTGCCAGCTACTCTTTTCTCCCCAAAATTAAGCAAGTTTGGAAGTTTGCAGTGAGAAATCATGCTAGTTAAAAACACACTCCATGTGAGTCAAAGGCTGCTGTTGTAGCAGCGCAAAGTCAGCTGAGCTGGATCTGTCCTGGTGGCATGAACACAAACTGTGTTACATCCCACCAACCATCCCCTCCAGTTGGCCAGTCTTTGTTCCTTCTGCTACACAGAAGCAGGGAGAGAAGCAGGCTCACTGCACCAGCAACCAAGTATGAGACAGGAGATGCTTTAAAGAGGTGTGGGTGCAGGAGGGAATCAGAAGACCACTAGGAAGTTTTATAGCTGAGGAGATCCATCAAAAAGGCCTTGCTAAGATTCAGATGACTAAGGGATGTTCTTCTTCATGAGACTCAGAACCTGCTGCTGTCCTATTCCTATGCTTGAAAAAGAGAAAAGCCCAGACAGAATTTTTTTTCCTAAAGGTTGTTTTATTGTAAAACCATAAATACAACACTGACATGAAAATCCTCAAGCAACGGATGCTTTCTTACAGTTACAGTTTGTCTTCTGCCTTGGCATCAACTCTGAAAAAAGAATGTTGCAGAAACATGTCTCTAAGGTATCTCCAAAGAACCGAGCTCCAGCTTGGAGGACTCGGCCAGTTTGGAGCTAAGTGGAACTATTCCTCTTCTCCTGTGGAATATTTCCATTCAGACAGCAACAGACTTGTAAAAACAGCAACATTTAAACACCTTGATTAATTTTTTTTCTTTAATAATCCTTTTCATTTGACGTCAGTCTAAGTTTCAAACAGCACTGAATTTATTTAGCTGTAAAAACAAAAACAAAAAAAATCCAAAACGAAACAAAACAAAATCTTCAAAAGAAAACAAAAAAAATCAGAAGAGCTTGAGTTGGCCTCAAGCGTTTGTATAATATCACAATGAAAATCAGCAACTCAACCCCGTGCAATATTGCTCTCTAGTGAGTCATTCGATCCACACCAACAATACATGAGACTTCAAACAGGTTTTTGTTTTGTTTATTAACACAGCAAGTGTGACATTAGATAACCTTTTAAATACAGTACATGGTACAGCGCGGGGCCAGCTGCCCGCACTTTTCCCTATTATGAAGACAAAGCCAGCGGTGGCGGTTTATAAAAATAGTGTGTTGCTACAAAAGTATAAATTAATGCTACCGGTATTAAGAAATATTAAACACATAAAACTTATAAGGATTAAGAAAAATATTCATTAATACCTGTAGAAAACTCTGGCCTAAAAAAGATATTTTTTTTTTTGTATATTTTTTGTATTTTTTTTTTTTTTGTATTTTTTTTAAGATGACATGAGATTCTTGCACTCGCAGGTAGAGACACGAGCAGGTGCATCTGTGGTATTGCCTAGAACGTCTGCATCTACGGGAAGGAAGGAAAACGCAGAGGAGTCACTGAGGGAAAGGGGACCAATAGGAGAGGGGGGGAGGGAGGACATAATTAATTGTTTTCTGGATGAAACGACGAGAATTCAGCTTCCAACAGGAGGTTTTTGTAAAACAAGCATAGGAAGGAGGAACTTCTCTTTTCAGCCTGGCTGCAAACAAGGATTTCCTGATGGTTGGGATTGTTAGGATGAGACTTCCCTGCTCTAGTGCAGAGCAGAGTCCTCACACCCCAGCCCACACGTGTTCCCTGTGGGCCTTACAGCCCCCACTACTCATCTGTCATCCACTGTTCAGTTCATCCATTATCACTTTTAAATAACTTTAAAAAAATATTAAAAAATTAAAGTCCCATGAAGCTGCAAGGGACTGTAAAAAACTGCTCCTAAGGGTGTTTATCTTCCGAGAAACTCCTCCTTCCTTCAGTGGGAAGGTCCTTCTCCACAGATTGCAAGAAAAAAACCAGAAAATCCCTCCTTCCACCCCTCAGCCCACTGGAAAAAACGATCCCACCCTATTTGGGATCACCACAAGAACCCCCACGAGACTGTAAAGAAGCTGACGAGGCTGAAGTGTCATTTTAAGGAACTTTGGTTGTAAGAAGCAGGGTTTGATGTGCCCATACTCATCCATTGCACTGGAAACCACCCCCACCCTCACGGCCGTGCTGCCCACCCAGGCACAGGACATGTTGCCCACTGAAAATGACACCTAAACAATGGAAGGGAGAAAACCCCTTCAGTCAGTGTCTGATGCTGAGCATCAATGAGCCATACATGGGACTTGTAGCAGAAGCTATTCCAAAAAACATTCCCTAAGGATTGTTAAAACCCTGGAGGGAGCACTGGATCTGTCATGGTCTGGTGTGAGCAAAGCTTTTCTGTCCAGTCATAAAACACTGGACTCTTCACAGGAATAGTAAAAAAAAATCAACTAACTAGCCAAACAAAAACCCAAATTTTCAACAGATATTCCTCAAATAATTGATACATAAACTGAAGTTCCAGGGCAATACACTCTCATTGGTTTACCAATTCTGGCCTAGCATAAGCAAACTCTCCTGCAGCACTAAGGAGGCATCCAACTGGGAGCTGTGCTGCGATTCACCTCACCCTGTTTTATTATTGTTCCTTTTGTTCAGTGCCATTTCCAGAGGCCCAAAGGAGATTTTAACACGTGGCATGCTGTAAAAATTAAGTTCTTATTGCTACGGGGTAACACCTTCAGAAGCACCTGACACAGGACCTGGAGTTGGAGCCAATGTTCCAGGGAATTCCCAATGGATCACCATGGATTCAGAGTCAAGCTGTGGCATAGAAAATGCACAGCAGAAGCAGCAGAACAGTAAATACTTTCCCATCCTGACTCTTTCACCTTGGCAGCAGAAGGGTTGACAAGACATTTGCTCCTCAATCGGTGGTTTGTCTTCCACTGGTCACTACCTCCTTCCTTTGGAGACCCCATTACTGTCTATAGTGGAGTGCTGGGAAAAGTTTGAAGCCAGTGGAGAGTAGAAGGATGGGGAGTAAAATGTTCAGTGAACCCTCCTGGACTTATCAGGCAGGATGGGAGTCAAGACGTAGCAATCTTTTTCCACTTCTACAGCAAGTCTCTGCTCCCAGCAAGGTCCAGAGCAGCCTCATGGCCTTGTATCAAACCACAGGACTCAAAAAAAAAGACTCCTTCCCATAAGAGAGTCCTCCCAGATGACACGTTTTATCCTCTCTGAAAGGTTTCCTGGAACCTGTTTTAGTGTCCTTCTGTTCATTTTCATCCTGTTACTCCTAATTAATTCACCTCCTCCACAGGTGCTCCCTCTTAACGCTCCCAGGAGCTCCTCTCTACCTCCTCTGGCCAGAGAAATGTAGTCAGAGATCTGTGTCTATC
Source organism: Turnix velox (assembly GCA_013400935.1). Classification (NCBI taxonomy): domain Eukaryota; kingdom Metazoa; phylum Chordata; class Aves; order Charadriiformes; family Turnicidae; genus Turnix; species Turnix velox. The sequence continues at coordinate 223,912 of VZTY01004213.1, forward strand.
CTCAGGATAAAACAATCTCTGAAGAACTTTTTGGCTGCTATTTTACTGTCTTTTGATTTATCAGGAACTTGGTGCTGAGTAGAAAAGTGACACAGTGTCTCAGTCACCCCGCTCCTGTGCAACACTACATCCTGGCTTGCCTTCTGTGGGATCCAGAAAGTGGAGATGGTCCCTCAGAGTGGGTGAGGCTGAGCGGACTCATCCTCCAGGATGAACATCTGTGGCAATGTATTCTCACACTAAACCTTCCAAGTTATTGCAAGCAGTTGGAGAAAAATGAATCAACCAAACAGAGACATCTCACTGTATTAAATCTGATAACATGATTTAAAGCCCAAGCAATTCTCAGAAATGTCTCCCCTCTATTTTCAGCTTTTCCTGAGCTCTGAGACTCATCTGCCACAGCTTCATTAGTAAAATCCCAAAAGGGTCACAACTCCCTGAGTTGCTTCTGGAAGTATCCTCCGCTCAGCAGGGGAGAACACCCAGCAAGAACAGTGAAACCAGCGCAGGATGCTTGAACCACTTTATCTTGAAATTAAGCTGGTTTAACCAGCAAATAACAAACAATTGAATCAGACAAAACCTGAGCCCACTGCGGCTTCCACAGACAGTTCTCCAGATTGCACTAGTTCAAACACAACCAAACCAGTTTGTTTTAAAAAAGACATAAGAATTTTGACCAAAAGAAAAGCTTACTTCCATGTGAAACCAACCCAGGTGCAAGACACTGAGCTCATCTTGCAAGGCAGAACACAACAAATGTTCACTGCTGGAGACATGGGGAGAAGAAACGGCCACGGCAGACAAAATTGGGCTCTGTGTTTTCCTCTGACCCTCACTCAGGAATGACCTGCTCTTTTGAAGAGCTCTGCCTCCTTATGCAACTTGTTTATTTTTCTAGTGACATGGGTGTTTGGCAGGACTGGAAGGCCCTTCACTCTTTACAGTTCATCTCCTGGTGCTTGCTTCTCACCCAAAGGTGATGATCTCTCCCACACCAAACTGGAAGTCTGAAAGAGAAGTCTGCAAGGGCAGACACAGATTAAGCAGCAGCATGTAATGAATGCTGGGAGAACACACAGACCATTTTTGTATCCCACCACTTTTCCCAAATGCAAGTAAAGAACAGGCAGAAGGCAAATTCCCAATATGGTCCATTGGAGGATGGTCCCAGCTTTCAGGACTTCTCCTCCTAGCTCAGAGAGAGTAGATCCTCATGACAGCTCTGTCCAGACTCCCTCTCTCCAGTCTCCCACCCCAGGATGGACACTGGTCCTTCCAGCACAGGGGCTGCTCCATACCACTGAGCCAAATCCAGAATGGAATCACACATTACTTTTGGATGGAGTTAACCTGGCAAATTAAAAGCTTCCAAAATTCAGACCTTGGTGAAGCATCTATGCTCTCAAGAATGCAAATCCAAGTCTTGAAGCGGGAAGGGGAAAATGAAGCAGAAGTCTGGCATTCAGGGTGAATATGCATGTTCCAGATGTGCTTATCTCCTTTTGATGTAGCAGAAGTACATCAGATGGGAGCAGACGCAGCATCAGTAACTCCTTTGAGCACACCACCTAGTGACTATGGGCAAGTCGCATTAAAAGATGCAGCTTCTTCCACTGAGTCACCAGAGAAGGCAACTGGCCAACCAGCTCCTCTTCTAACTGACCTTTCAGATTGCTCCATTGTAGGGCTTTGTGTTTTATTTTGCTTTTCTCAACTACTAAGTTGAGTTTGTAAGCCTTTATTAGAATCTCATCTTCCAGACACTGCTGCATGATTACTTAAAAACCACCACGAGAGCAACTACAATCAAAGCTGCCTTGGAGGTGACAATTACTTGTCCAAGGGAGAAGGATCATAAATCCCTCTCTTTGCTCATTGCGGCAAGAAAACTCCTGATCTGATGCCAAAACCACACTAGGAAAAGGGGAAGGGAAGATGGGCTGCAGTTTATGGTGGCTGTGGTCTTTCTGTTGGCATGTCCTGGCTGTGCAGCCACAGGCCAGCTCTCTGCTGGACATCAAACAATTGCACAAATGATGGGAACTCCACTCTATTGTCAGTTCCAGGGCTTTAAACTTCTGCTAACTCAGCTTTGCTCATTCCCCACCCTTAATGTCTTGCAGACAGACAACACGATGAGCTGGGGTTGCCAAATCTCATGAGTCTCCAGCTAGTCCTTTACCAAAGGAAAGCCAGGGATTTGCACAACCATCTGAGCACCACAGACTCTCGGTCAAATCAAGCAAAAAGATGTAACGTCCTGAGGAGAAAGAACTCCAAACCCTAGCCCCAGTTCTGCCCATCAGCTGAGCTGCACAGCACACACTCCACAGCCTCAAAAGCTAACCTTGCTCTCCACTCATCCACTAGCCATGTCTTCCTTGAGTTTTTCAGTGGGAACAGCAGCACAGCATGAATTCCCTGTAATGGGCACACATCTCACTCTTGAGTTTTTGGTTGTAGTTTGAGATTTAGTTATCATTTGTTACAGGTTTCTCCTGCAAACAGATGGGCCCCTGAGGTGGTTGATCAGGCAGGATTTGAAAGGGAGAAAATAAAACCAGCAGGCAGAAAGGTTGGCCCTACACCCAATACCTCCAATTGCTAAAAGACACGGCCAGAGGTATTGGATCTCCAAGTGCCTCTGCCTTGGCAGCCCATTTGCACGAGGACACAAACTGTCCCCTGTCTGCCCCATGTCAGTTGGTGTCTGCCACATTCAAGGCATCTGCACCCAAAGCCTGAGTGATTGGTTTTGCCATTTCTCATATCCTGGGACTGGCTACTTCAATTAGAACCAGAGAAGGACAGGTGAGATTTGGTTTAACATCTGCTCAACAGCAGCTCTTTGAGGAGGGACCCCAGTCTCCCCACTGCACCATCAGCCACTAGAACACCCCCTGCACTGCTGAAGGGCTCCAGCCCCAACCCATTCAAAGCCTAACAGGTCTGTCCTCCCAAACCCCTCCAGCTGCTCTGCAGCTCCAGAGCACACAACTGGAAGCAGGAGAGACTACATCAAAAAATAGGAATTTGCTTCCATTTGCCTCTGGGATACAAGTCCCTGTGATAAAAAATTAAGTTTGGCACCAGAGGTTGGGAATGGTCCAAGAGGCACCAAACCTGATGGAGATCCCATCCAGCAGCTCAGGATGTGCACCTATGGACACTAGACACAGCAGAGCACCGGCCCTGGTGGTCAGCAGAGTGACTGAGGTGTTTTTGCACTATGAACGATCTCTAATTGCATCTGGGGTGAGTGAGGAGGTGTGAACGTTTGAGGGCCTGTGGCCTTCCTAGCCAGAACGATTCAGCAACATAACAAGTAGTGTAATGCACTGTAGGTATTAAAAAGACATTCGTGCTACTAGAGGAAACCATTCCAAATAAAACAGGAAGATAATCTTTGCACTCAATCAGGAGCACTTACATTCAGAAGGATCTTTGAGCCCATGCACTTCTCTAAAGCTTCCTTCAAACCTCAGTTTGAAAAAACTGATGATCTTTGTTCCCCTGAAAAATCATACACCTTGGTTTGTCCTCGGCCCTGGGAAGGTGACTTTGAGCATGTGTACAGAGGTGGTTTACAAGAAGTTGAGGTACGAGGGTTCTCAATGGCAGCTGGCAGACCCTGGGAAGTTCTGATGGTGCCCACAGACCCCTGTGTTGTCACCACTTGCTCGCTTTTCCTGGTTTCCAGCATGTAAGCAACTGCCAATATTCCTATTAGAGTATTATTTAATTGCAAATGGGCTCCTCTAGAACAAGTTTGAGAACCCCTGATGTATGGAATTCACAGAGAAGGTAATTAACACTGGGAATTCAGAAAAGCAGCTATGCAGTAAGAAAAAAAAAAATCCAAGAAACTTAGCAATTGCAGACATCTGCCACAAACCACTTTTCTTAGTTTTGAAACAATCTTACAATCTTTAGTTAACGTGCTTTAAATAAAAAACTGGGAGTGGAGATAGAAGTGTAACTTTTTGGGTTTTTTTGCAAAAACTGTCTATGAAAAAAATTCAAAATAAAGAAAATTTTAAAGTCTCCCTTCCTGATTTCTAATGATACCAGTATTCATAAAACACAGCTGCCCTGATCATGTGCACCGTATGTCAAGAAGGCTGCAGACAAACGCCCTCAAGGTGTAGAGTTATTCAAAGGAGCAAAGTCCAGTGCAGAACTGGTCTGTTCAACGTAGTCTGATTATCCATGGCAAGATGGCCCAGGGGACAAGAGGAAAGATTGGGGATGGAGGAGAAACAAAAGAAACTTCAAGTCACTTTAGATCTCAGCTGCCTGAAGACTTTAGAACATCAGCCTCCCATTGGTCTGCCCACTTGAAAACATCAGAAAGTCTGTCAAGTCCACACACTACCTATGGAAAGGAGCACGTTCCTGGCAGAGGGCCGTCTCTCACACGTGCTTGGCTTTCCTTTCGAACTTAATTTTATATATATTTATATTTTTATATATATATAAAAAAGCACTTGGTTTCCAGGGGCATTCATCATGAGGTCCACAGTGTTTAGAACTTAAAATTTTCTTTTTCTTTGTTTGGAACAGTGTTTTACAGTTTTTTGTTTTAATTAAAAGACAGTCTTAAAGCATGTTGGACTTCAAAAACATGAGTTTGTTCATGTCTTCTGGACTGAGTAGCCGTCTCCTTTTGATTAAGAGAGCCTGCTCACACATATTTACACATTCGCTTCTGGCACCAACAGCAGGCACTGCTAGGAGCCAAAAGGCTAGCTTGGCTAGTTTTGTATGCTTTTGGGTAACACACGACCAGTACTGAAAGAGGTCAGGGGTGGCCTGGAAGAGAGGTTCTTGCAAATAATCATAGACTTCATTTTTCCCAAACCAATCTTCTTCCTGAGCTGCTGTGGCTTCCCCTGACACCCGAGGCTTCTTGGTTGAAGGTTCAAATTCTGCTTCTTCTGCCCAGGACTCTTTCACCTCATTGATCAACTCACAGACCTTGCCAATGATCTCTTCATGCTGGTACGGCGGGACAGGCCGCAGTTTCTGCTGAGGGTCCAAGATCATGGCTACCTTGTGGGCTGAATGGACTTTGAAGTTCTCCTTCAGCGCCTCCAAGAAGAGGTGGCAGAGTTTGCTGACTACACCAGCATCGTTAGCTTTGGAAGTGAACAATTTCTCCAGTTTGACATAGGTGGGCAGTACCAGCTGCAAGGTGGGCCGGCTCTCATTACTCAACTCAATCACCGCCTGTTTCACTGGAGCCAAAATGGCTGCCAGGTTACTGAGCAGGTGTTTGTTCAGGTTTTGGATGAGGTTCATCTTCTTGGCCCTGCTGTAGAACTCACAGATCTGCTCGTAGCGCTCATGGACGAGCAGGAGGGAGTCGGTGACCGAGTTCCAGCAGGGTGGGGGAGAGGTCTCTTCCAGGGAGCCAAAGGTCTCCTTTGAGAGGCCTGTGGATCCTGCCAGATCTTCACAGACATTCAGGAGCTCGATGACTTCATGCATATTGCGAGCCTGTAGTGTTCGCTTATTGAGCACGCTCTGCACTACCGAGTTCAAGGCACAGGCTGAACACCGCAAGCACATGCCTGCCTTGGAGAATGCAGAGGAATTGACCTTGCAGTCCGTGACGTACACTGTCCTGATCTCTGACATCACAAACTCTGAGAGCACGTTCTGTACCCAGTGGTGGATAAAATCACCATTGTCTCGAATGTCTACACCCTTAATGCCCAGGACGTAACTCTTGATGTGGTTGCCTTCCACCTGATAAGCTGTCAGGATATAACAAGAATCGGGGCCAACGCTCTGTGAGTGGCAAGTGACACCGATGCCAAGGCACGCATTGCTGCCCAGGGCACAGGTGACTTTCACCTTCACTTGGTTGTACATCCGAGGCAAATGCTTGAGAGCCAGCGTGTTGAAATTGCCAAGGATTTCGGTGACAGAGAAGGCACCATAGCGAGCTCCACTATCCACCAGGGTCTGTGCCAGCTTGATGAATTCCTTCCCACTCACCACACTCAGAGCCCCAAGGTCTGTGCACATCACCCTCAGGAGCCTCTCGGCAATGTTCTGCCGCTCCTTCTCTGGGATCGCGCTGTTCCCTACTGAACCGCTGGCAGATGCTGCAGTAAAACACAAGGAAGGAGAGAAAGCACTGGATGAGAATGGGAGAAGGAAGGAAGTCACAAAACAATTCTGAGAGACCCAAAGAGGTTAAACATGCCCAGGTGATAGCAGAGACATCTCCAAACCTGGCTTTCTTCCCTCAAGGTCTCATGGATGGAGAAGACTCCAAGAATGGGTCTTGCTCTTGCTCAGAGCAGCAAGGACCTTATCTGTGTGCTCTCCCTGCTGTGGGGTCTGAGGCAGTGCACACGCTGTTCACAATCCAGTGGTGCTCACTGAGGAACTGCTGAGATAGGATATAATCACATGTGCTATTTGCTGTCCATGTCTATGGGCTGGTGGTCACAGCTTAGCCCAGTGGAAATCTGGATGTCTTTCCATTTTTGTCATTTGAGCCTTTCCTTTGAGATGGGTGTTTTAGGAGGAGCTGTTTCAGTGAAGCATACAACTTCCTCCACCATCTCAAACACTGCTGAAACCCAAGTTTCCATTTCTTCCTCTGAACTTTTTGGGGCTGGTTTTGGACAATGTGATGTAATTTTTGGCTAAATCAGAACACAAAAGCACTATGGGTTTTTATTACCCTTCCTTCAAGCTGCTCAGTTCACAAGCTTCAGAATTTACCTCCTCCAGGGCTCTGTTTTACCTTTTACCACAGTGAAGGCCAGACTCAGTGTCATAACTGGGGACAAAGCCAGATGCCGGCTGCCTGCCAGTTCAGGGTATGACAAGTTATGCCTATGTCCCACCACAATGACCAGATTGATGTTTTTAACTCCAGGACAGGAGTCTGACACTGGATTAGAAGTTATTTTTTTCTGAGCGTTCAGAAATGCATCTCCCCTACAAACCTTTCCTACTGGATCCCCAGGTTTCCCAGTTCTTGCATACAAACTCTCTTGCAATGGGAATGGGTGCTTGCTCTGCAAGGTGGTACAGGAATTATGGATGAATTTGAGAGCAGTCAGGTGAAGACAAAGGCCTTGTGCAATGCCTGTCACTGCTGCCCCCTCTCTGAGAATCACTTGTTCAAAGTGGCTGTGACAGAAAAGCACACTACATACTGTTGTTGGTGTTATTTCTTTGGAGCTGTGGTTTCCACTTTTCTTCAACAACAGCTAGAGGTGATCTGGGCTGGCTAGAGGCAATGTTGTTCTCGTTGTCTGCTGCGGGGCAAGAGACAAGGAAGTGTCAGAAGTACAAGATAAGTAACATTTAAAGTACAAAGAAGGGAAAACAGCAACCATCTGCTTAGCATTTCCTTATGCAGCCCTTATTCAGTGAGATGTTGTCACAGTACCCTCAGAAACCTTGAAAACTGTCTTTGGACTTGAAACACCTCACCTTCCAGAACAGAAGGAATGCATACTCTTTGTGCAGCATGACCTGTGCAATTTGCTTGCTTTCGAAAAGAAAGCAAATATTTATCTTTCTTTTGCCTCACTGCCTCTTCCTGCACTGCAGGTGGCTTCCTTTTTCTTTACTGTTTTGTATCTATGCTCAACTCCTCTGTTTCTAAGGATCTTATTATAATCTTCACATATGGGTTCCTCCCTCTCTGGAAAGAGCCAACCTCCTCTTGGGCTGCTCAATGCTGCCTCAGACTGGAAACAAAAAGAAAACCCCCACATTTCTGGAGTGTGATCAAAGATTGTTCCTCCCTGCTGTTATAGATACCAACTGCCCTAGAAGTCTTTGTCTTCTTGCCCTCATTTCTGTACATATAACTGGGCAAAATGCTTTGGCTGTCAATCCAAAGGGATCTTCCTAGGACTTGCAGCCAAGATGAAGTATCACATCCATGCTCTTTCTTTTCTTGTTCCCCAAGAACTTCTATTCACCTTCTAGAGGATATTTCGTAGTTCTCATTATGCCTCAGTATGTGACTGGGCTCTCAAATAGGATATGAAGCAACAATATAGTGCACAATGAAAGAGAAGTGGAAGAGGAAGGAGAAAGATGGAGAGAATGATGACCAGGCTGAGCAGAAGGATGAAATGAAAAACAAAGAAGACAAGGCAGGTTCTTTACTCATCCCAGCTGGACTCATCTCACCTAATTTTGGACACCTCTGTTAGATGTACCTCTCTTCAAAGTGGCACCCTAATGCTCCTTTTACAATCAGTGGTGCAAGACATGTGATTGCTTCACCCAATCAGAAGTAGGTGCCTCTTGCAGTATAAGATCCATCATGCTCCAAACTCAAATGGAGTCAGCACCTTCATCTCCACTGCACTGGTCAAAGCTGACCAGTTCAGCAGCAGTGTCTATAGCCTGGACACACCATCATGCAGTGAAGCGTGCCTTGCCCCAGTGCACCAGACAGCAGGACACTAACTAGAGGAGTGCCTTATTAAGACACACAGAGGTGATTTACTTTGCCCTGCAGCCCAGGCTTATCTGGTGGTGGGCAGGGTACTGGGCTGCCCAGCAGAAGAGAGGAGTGTTGCTCTCCTTCAACTAGGCAAGAAGAGAGATCAGGAAGGATCTAGAGATAAGCAACAACGCCATGAAGCTTCAGTGCTCTTTACATTCCAAGCAAGTCCTCTCAAATTTGAGGAGGTCTGGATGCTAACTCCTGGGGCATTCACAAACCTTTCTAAAAAACAGCCACAGACTAAAACAGTATCTAAGAATAATCCAGGATATGACAGAACCAGGATAGACTCTGGAACTGCCTGGAGGGCTGTATATGCCCAGGGAATTCCCAGGCTGGTGATGGTACCTGGAGGCATTGCCATGCTCAGGATTACAGCCTGGTCCTTGCAGGTGTGGAAGAGATGAGAAGAATGGGAAGTGCTCCCATGAATACCAGTGATCAATTAAGATATACTGGTTTTCCCCCAGTATTTACCTAGACCAACTGCACTTTGGCTAATGCCACCAGTATACTCAATGTCAAACATCTGTGGGCAGGCAAAGGAATGTGAAGGATGTTGCTTACTAATTTTTTTCATGCTTTAGGTCTTCTCTGTAAGGGGTTAGTTGGGGGAGAAACCCTCTAAATTTCCTCCTCCCTATTCTTGATCTATTTCATAACAATAGGGGATTTATTATGTACAAATATCTGCTAGCATTCAACAGGGCAATAATGAGATTTGTGTATTTCAGCTTCATCTTCCTTATCAGGCAGTCTGTGAACTACACAGATCATGCTTCTTTAATTTCTCTTCATGCTTCCAATCCTTTAATCCAGGTTCAGCCTAGTCGTCCTTTTATTTTTTTAGCTCTAGATTGTAGAAAAGGCATTATATGGCAGCACTCGACCTGAACAAAGTACTCTAAAGGGAGTCAAAGCTGTATATTGTACAGTGTAATTACAGAACAAATTCCTTTGCCTGGTGTTCTGCTGTTCTATTTTGGCCTTTCAGCATCCAATTTACATTCTAATTGCTTCTTCTCATTGTGCAGCTGCTTTATGGAACTATAATCTCTCCTTGCTACCTTCTAGCCTGCAGACTTAGCCCCGTGAATGACTCAAGACACAGCATGTGCCTGCTTTTGCTCCTCCAGGCCAGCAGCATGTTCCTTGCCCTCAGTCACTTGTGAGAACTTCACAAAGTTTAGTTAGAAGATACCAGCCCATCTCCATCAGACCTGATAAGCCAAACTGGACTTGTGAATACATTAACTGAAAGAGTATGTGACCCATATAGGCTTCTAGTGTCTCTTCATTCCCAAAATGAAACATTCCTTAGGCCAGGCATATGGTCTGGTGTAAACCAATACTAAGTCAGTGCTCCCCGTATGTGGAATCTCCTCATTTTGCTTTGACCTCATCCCATAGCAGGGATGGGGCTCATCTCCAGCTGCACACATCTGGAGGAAAGGGTGCTGTTCCCCCTGGAGGAGGAGCCACGAACACAGGATGGAAACACCACGCACATAGATCCCTGACAGCAAGGGATGGCTGCTTTCATAGGGGGCAACTGCAGTGACACCTGAAGAAAGCACTTAAAGAATCTAAGAATCACAGAATGGTTTGGATTGGAAGAGACCTCAAAGATCATCTGGTTTCAACCCCCTGCTCTGGGCAACAACACCTCCCATCATACCAGGTTGCTCCAAGCCCTGTCCAACCTGGTCTTAAACCTCTTAAGGAATAATGCAGACACATTTTCTTTGGGCAGCCAGGGCCAGGGGCTCATTCCCCTCACAAAAATGAGTTTCTTCCTGAGATATCATCTAAACCTCCCCTCTTTCAATTTAAAACAGCTCCTTCCCTTGTCCTATTGCTACACACTCCTGCAAAAAGTTCCTCTCCTTCTTTATTGGAGGTGCCCTTCAGTTCTACAAGACCTGACATGGACAAGCTTGCTGTCACTGCACCAGTAAGACATTCAGGAGAAGTAACCAAACAGAAGACAGTGACTAACACAGCAGGGAAAGATGAGAAAATAGAGTTGAACAGGAAGATATCTGAACTGAAAGATGCAGATATATCCATGCTATTCTCTGCTGACATTACATGAAGTGATCACAGATACCTGCTCCCTCCAGCCTTGCTCTGCATCCAAGGTAACCCAAGCCCAGAGACCATGGGTCTGGGTCACCTGTAAAGAAGAAAGAAGGAAGAAGAAGCAGGCAGCCATAGTGTAACATTTTCCACATCTCACATCATGTCAGAGAACAGACATTCTCTCCTTTGAGACCTTGGCCTTGGGCATTCCTTTGGAGCTCCTCTACTCGGTGCCACTAAGAGCTCTACCTCCAAGTGCTGCATTTCAGCACCAGAGACCAGGAGAAGGAAGAGGATGGTCAGAAGTGGCTTGAAGAGAAGCAAAAACTGCCATCAACAGAGTGCAAGAACAGACCCTGACAGCACAGCTTGATAGCAGCCACTGCCTGGAGCGGAGCCACACTGCTCCTTGGTGCAACCTGAACTACACTTAAGCTGCATTAACGGCAAATAACATCCACAAAACTCAAACCATCACATAACAAATGACCCTGAATGTCTCTTCTTAATATTACAGAGATGTAATTCAAGCAGCTGCTGAACAACACACAAAGCCTGCACTAGAATTTGCCAATGAGAACTCAACTGGAGCCAAGAAACCACAAACATCAAGAGACACTAAAATTAGGACAAAACTAAAACACAGAGAAAGGTAAGAATTTTGAATAGAGTTACTGTTACAGAATTGAAATTACACTTCCCCGTAAGCCACATGAACTTAACATGAAGTTCTGCTCACCCATAAAGTGAAGGCAAATGCTGGTACTGAATGTGTATCTCAACAGAGCCCTGTCTATTGGATAACACAGGTCTGGCAATGTAATGTAAGCCTCCATTAGTTCACTTGAATTTTCATTCAAGAGGAAAAAATCCCATAAAATCTGCATATATAACAAAAATGCCTGTTTCTACCTCTTTGAATATTCTGAATACTATCATTGACATACCTTTGTCCTTTAAGATTTGAAAATTGCCTTTCATGTATTGAGAAAGAAAACAAAAAAGGTGGCTTAGAAACAAAATAGTGGAGCTGCTCCTCAGAATTTTCTTTAGAAGAGAGCTGAGAAGGAAATGAACACAGCTGCTGAAATAGCAAATTATTCTTCTGAGAACATATTTCAGTCCTCTGCAGAACTTCAGGAGACAGAAGCATGGCAAAAGACCTGTGTAGGTGAAGGTTTTGCTGCTCTGCAAGTACTTGGGGTGTATTTTCTTCAAGAATTCCCTTTTCTCTAAGAGGGATTTTATCTGCTGTAGCAGTGACCCATTAATGCTCACAAAATGAGCATTCCCTAGATACTTTTGGGGAAAGGCAATTAAGAACCTGAGGACACATTTCCTCTCTCCCTAGGGAAATGAGTAATATCTAGGATACACCCTGAGCCTCAGCCACTGCTGTGTCCTCCAGCCTTTGAGGATCTGTTTTGCTGCAGGTGAAGTTCCTGGGGCTTTGAAAAGGATGAGCACAGAAAGCTCTATTGACACACAAGGAGGTCGACATCAGGCATCAGCGCAGAATTTAATTCTGCGCTTTAAGCGAGTGGAAGAGCCCAGCTTACCTGCGTGGGACTGCATGTGCTCCAGGAGATTGTTATAAAACTGGAACTGGATTCCACAAGCTCCACAGGTGTAAGGCTCTGTTTGGGAGAAATCAGTTCAGAAGAATTACACAGAGTATGCAGGGAAGCAGCACACGTGCATACTTCAGTTTGTACAGCAGCGGGGCAGTGCCACAGGGCCCTTTGTCCCCTCAGCCCACGTGTACAAGTCCCAGTGACTCCTTAGAACTGAACCCGCTGCAGGGATTCAGGAAAGCACTGGGGCACATCACTGCTTCCTGGGCTGGGGTCAGGCAATTGGATACTTGCTTCACTTCAGTGCCATGAGAAGGCTCAGAATAGCAGAGGGACAGCTTGGGCACTAAAGCAAAGCACCTGTGGTGTGTGCCAAGGTGGTCTCCATGAATCTGCACAAAGATTTGAGAGGTTGTGCACTGACTGGGGTTTATTTGCTGCCTAAGCTCTAAGCTCTAAGCATCTCCTTGCTCTTTTAAAGCCTGAAAATAAAGCAGGGCGAACTCATTTTACATCCATTTCTGTCAAATTTCAGTCTCTGCTGCATTTCCTGAGTAAGACAAGGAGCATCAGATTGTTGCTCATAAGGTGGAGCATGAAGAAGTGCCATGGGGAGCTCAGCTTGGGGGAGATTGTGGCTGTCAACAAGCACAGACAGACCAGGGAATGGTGGGTGCCAAAGGGCTGGGTGGCAACGAGTCACCGGGATGAGCAGAGGAGCAGGAGAGGAAGCACAGGAATCAGAGCTGTGCCAGAAGGCCGGGAGCAGATAAGGAGAGCAGTGCTGCTGGAGTAACATGGATGAGCTGGAGTCAGACAAGAGCTGAAAGGTATACTCAGTTCAGTGGAAAGTGCATTTCTTCCACTGAATTAAACTAGTAGCAAATGTTTGCAGTTGCTCGTTTAAACACTATTAGTTGAGCACATTAGTTGACAGATTGCAATATCAAACTAGAGTGGCTGAAACACAACTGCAGTTTGGCTCTGTACCCCTGTACAGACCAGCACACTGCTACCATGGATGGCATTCTGCTCCCTAACACCACAGTGGCCAAATGCAAGCATCTGGCCCATAAATAACTTTACACACAAATGCCTGGCACACATACAGAGAACAAGTTCTATTGCTATGATATACCAGAAATCTGTAAATATGCTGAAATGGGAAAGACATCTTTTTTAACAATGAATAAGCAGAAGCACCAGCATCCAGGATGAAAGAGCTGAAATATGGGAAAGCATAAGCCTGACTTGGCTATAATTTGAAAGAAGTCTATTTCAGGTAGAAAAACACCAGAACTAATCACATGGCTATGGGAAAATGTGAGAAAAGACTTAAGAGAGACAATGAATGCTTCATAGAAACAACAGTTACATGCATAAGGTTAAACATTCTGTTGTGTCTGTCCCAGAACCTGCAGCCCTTTGAAATGATGGTGCCAGCCCCATAAACTTGCTTTATGTTCTTGTGATGCTACTTCTGTTTTGCTGTAGTGAGAAAGTTTGGAAATACTGTACTCACGAAAGAAAGGGAAAACTTTGGTAGCTGTGGGGCACCTCTATGGATTTCAGAACTGGGGAGAATATACGTGGACTGGCTGTTTCTGCTGAAATCATTAGTCATTAAATAGTTGCCATAAAATACCAGAAGAGGTACAATGTAATCCCATCATTTACACTTCTTTTGTAATTATCAGAGATAAGACCCCATATTGCAAATCATCCCTCTTAGATACATCCTTCTATTTGAGCTGACATGTTACAGATGTACTCCTTGCTTTTGCTGCTTATGAAGCCTCAACTGCTTAGATGGAAATGTCTCCAACTAAGTGGGTTGACTTTGCCACTTCAAGTGTCGAAATTACTATCAAATTAATCTAATGAAAGAGGTCACACTTCAAAACGGCTGCTGAACATTGCTGACAGGCTTCTGGCAGGATCAGAAGAGCTGCAGTGCTGCAGCCAGAGCACAAAGCCAACACTCCATTTTGCCTCATTGCTCTGGAAGAGCCTCTTGCCCTGCAGCAGAGCTGAGACATTATAATGAGCCATGAACCTCAAATGCTTCAGGAAAGCCTGAAATGTAGAGGTGCCACACCAGCATTCCTTGGGATGCTTTTAGGTCTCCATGTGTCACATCAACACAATCATGCACGTGCATTCCTCTCTGCCATCTCTGCCTGTAGTAACCAAGCCACAGAAAGCCATGGTGGGTAAATCCATCCTTCACTGTTTAGTCCAAGGACCCTATGCTCCCAGACAAGTCCACAAACTCCACAGTTTCCCTGGAAGCAGGCTTCCAAGTGGCCACCACAACACAGTCACGGGGAGCCTCACTGGGAAGCAGATCACTCAAACATCCAGAACCCTCCAAGTATCACATTTCTCACTTTAATTTTCTCTTGTTTCACCATATCCTTCCATGTGCTTCTCAGCTTACTTTATCTTGCTCAGCTGCTTTACCATTCTCCTGTTATATTCTCACCTATTTTATCACCATAAACCTGTGCTGTTATTCTTTCAGCTCTCCCCTTGCCTGACTCCCCCTCCCTGCTGAAGTCCCTTGGTGAGATGGGTTCCAACACACAGTGACCACCATGGTGTCCATAGTGCTTCATCTCAAGCTCCTCCCTCTGCCACTGCATCATACTGTGTGTTCAGTGACTCTGAAAGGTCTCTCATTTGTGACTGATGTAGAAAAGAAGTAGTTTCAAAAACTAATTTTACTCTCTGAAAATACTAAAATATGTGCTAAATGCTTTTGAGACAAACACTCATAGACATTTAAAGTTTGTCACAATAAAATGAAACAAGTAAAAACTAGGCCTAAAATTTAAATGCATCCCACAATTCAAAAGTTTTTCCCAGGAAAGAGGGAAGGGATGTTTGAGAGGCAAGAGGTTTTGCTGCACAAGGGGTGAAAACAGGCTCTAAGTCTTTACAAAACTAATCACTGACTGGACCTTCACATGGCTGAATTAGCCCCATTATCTCTCTGGCTCTGTGTTGCTGATGTACATCCAGAACCCTTCTGCAATCCTGCAGCCTAAATTTGGGAGCAGAAAATCCATGCACAAAATGGCAAACATTGCATGGGCAAAGCCTGTCCACATGGCAATGGAGAAGGGGAGAGGCTACAACATCAAGAACATGACAAACTGCATAGTGTCTGTGCTTTCCCCCTGCTGTGTCCATCCACTTCTCCCATCTCCTTCCTCCTCCATTCCCACCTTCCTCTTCTAATCACTCCTTCCTAACACCCTGTCTCCTACCACTCACAGCTGGTGGCACAGATCCAGCGTATTTCTCTCTTGAGCTGTGCTCACTGTCACTGCACTGGCTGCCATGAGAGGAGCAGACCCCAGTGCCTGCAGATAGCCTGGTCCAAAGGACCAGCATTGTCCTCCCTCCATCAACTTGAGAATCACACTGCACTGAGTCAGGGTCCTGACTGTGAACAGCAATTCCGAGGCAAAATTCTTGAAAATTTGTACTGAGGAAGAAGCCACCCTGAAACATATCTGTCTATCAGCGGAAAAGGGCTACTGCACAGCCAGCTGATCACCACAGCCAGTGGAGTCTGACTGCTCTGAGGGGAGTTTTCCTTTAAAGTAGGGGAGATGTGCAGTGGAGAGCACAGGAAAATCCACAACAAGAAGTGCTATGGGATCTGAAAACACTCATCCCAGGGCACTTTCAACAGCCTCCAATTTCTGATTTTAATATATATCCACACTGTAGTAACACAATCTAAAAGCATCTTTCCCCAGGGCTATTACTAGACACTTTTATAAGTGCTTTATATATACCCAGTGAACAAGGCTCAGGGCAAGGCAGTGGCTGCATAAGCCAAGATGGAGAAAAAACAGCATTTGTGCTTCAGTTAAATAAATCACTCCAATTCCCATGTTAAGTCTCATTGCCACATCTAAGCCAAAGAAAACAGCAGAGGCTGGTTTGAGGCCAGGAGGAAACATGAGTTGAGAGGTTCTAATAGAAAATTTAAATGGAAAACGCCCTGATCCACTTGTCCATGAGCGAAATCCAGCAGCTCAGTGAGCAGGCCCCCAGGCAGCTCTTGCCTCAGCAGACAGGATCCACATTTCAACACTTCTGTCCACAGTTTGATGAAATACAAGTGCAGAAGAACTGTAAGGAAAATCTTTTAGTGTTTTTGCCCAATGTTTCTATGGGCTTTAGCTTTAATAACAATGTAACTGTATCTTCCTTTGACACAAATCAATGAAATATATTAGAATCCGCAGCAGTCTCCAGGAAAAACATTATCACACACCAAAGGAAGCTTCTTGAAAGCAAAAGTTATGTCACTGCCACCCATCCTGTATAATAAAAGAGGTGCTACTTAAAAAGGTGCTATGAAGGTGTTTTGGAAAGGAGAATCCTGAATACATCATGGTTGTTAAATTTGTTGGTGCTAATTTGCTTTCTCTTCTAATGTGATTGTAAGTGGAGAAAGAACAAATGTCCTCTGCCACCATGGCCATGCTCAGGGTTCTGTGCTCTGGGCTCTCCTACACTAAAGGACAGAGGTCTAGTGCAGACTGTATCTCCACAAAAATCTGGACACAGCCAAGCAGTACCCAACAATCCTGTAAGTCAAAGAGGGGAGATCTACACATACTAAAAGCATCAAGGACACAGGGCAAAAATCACATGTATACTTCCACCCCAAATCTGCTTTGCTTCTCTTCCCTCACTCACCACCATGGCACTAAAAAGAAAGACAGAATATAAGATCAGGAAATCTGAAAATCCCACTAAAAGTGTGTTTAAAAATTTGTCTTATGTCCTTTAAAATGTCAGTCTTTTCCAAGATTTCATACTTCCAAACTACAAGGAGGAAATGAACCCTTTTTTTTTTATCTCAGTCTCAGCTCAGCTTGACATGAACTGAAAGAAGGTATTTCCCTTGTCCCTCCATCCAGTCTAAAATAAACACTGCTGGAAAGAAAAGCTTCCCTATGTAAATATGAACAAAAAGCACTGACATTTGAAAAACTGTAAATGCTAAGACTTGCTCCACTGGAACTTACGACAGTAATAATTATCTAATGCAGCAGATTAAATTGAGACATGTTTACACAGCTTAAATCAACCTTGAAAGTTAAAAATAATTCCCAATTCCCTACATAATTCTAAATTTGTCTCTTTCACATTCATGACATCTAGCAAGTTTAGACATCAATAAATACTGTCAATTTCAATTAGTTTTTTTCCCTTGATGGCATTAAAGAACTTTTTTTCGACCCTATATGCTATTCTTAAAGTCTCATTTCACTGTTTCCTTCTCTTCATCCCTCCTGGCCTACAGCTGGTCTAACTGCAAATTCTTTATTTGTCTTGAGAGTCACCCAGTATCCCAAACAACAGGTCAAGGCTGTTCATAGCACTGTGAAACTTCCAAGTTTCATCAAAAGCAAGGGGCTGGGAGACTCTTTAATACAAAGGACAGACGCTACATATACAAAAGGCAGGCTCCATAAATACAAAAGACAGTCTCCCAGTCATGAGGTGGATGGTAGCTGAACAGTCTGTCTCTACCTCAGTGGCTTCATTATGCCCTGCTAGGAAAGGACCTCCTGCTCTAGAGGGACTGAAATACAGACCCAAAGCAGCATTTGCTGCGTGGAGCAGGAACTGCTGCTGTTTCATGAGCAGTAAAAGGCAAGTTATTCAGAGAAGAATACCAGGTACCTGCATTCACTATGAGAGTGCACAGGGAAAAAAGATCTGAAATCCAACATTTTCCTTTCCAGTTGCTTTATCTTCACCTACAACTTCTTAAAGCATCATATCCAAGCCTGTTTTAGGTGGCATTAGTTGACCATCCTGATCTGCTTCTCTTGCTCCTCACGTCAGTGATCTGTGGTACTGCCAGTTGGGAGTGACATGGGGAAAGAGCATAATGTACCCAGCTGGGTGGCCTAAAGAAATGCTGCTGCTCTGTTTGATATCACTGTAACTGAGCTTGTGACAGTAAATTCGCATCCACCAGGAACAAGTGGCACAGGGAATCAATTATTTAACAAGGCTGAACTACACAGTTCTCAGGCTTAACAGCTGGGACCTACATTCACCTCCCAAATTTCAGGATTTCTCCTTACAGCAAGAGGAGTTCAGTGACAAGCAGCAGATGGGAGTGAGGAAGACAGATGTGTACATCCTTCTGTCATTCTAAAACCACTTTATCACCAGCCGCTCCCCTGCCCGTGTGAAATCTGCCAGCCAGAGCATAAGAGAGGCCAAGTCAACAACGGCAGAATTACTCCCAACAGCTCATGTCACACATACAAACATGGAGCCACACAGACTTTGTACCACTCACAGAAATACAGCCATGGAAAGAAGGAAAATGGGGAGGTAAGGGCATATCAGGTCTTCAAAAAGGAAATTACTGAGGACTCTGCTTAGGTACTCAAGCACAGAGATGCCAGCAGAGACTTCCATGGCCTCTCTGGTCAACAGTGCCATTCACAGTGTCACATGGTGAGTCTCACTCAGCTGCTATCAATGAGAACATTTAGAGTGACTCCTGAGAACAAGAAGAAATAGAAGGAATGGCTTGGCCCAAGAGCTAGAAAAGAGCACTCAGTAGGACACACAGCAAGCAGCATATAGATGGAGTCAATAGGGAAAAGCAGATTAAGGGAGAAAAGAGGATGAGGAATAGATAAGGGAAGGGGTAAAAGGGAAGAGGTTTATAGATTCTCATGCACCACTCAGCTCTTGAGGAGTGCATCAGCTGCCTAATGCAGCAAGGAATTGCTTCCAACCACAGCCCAGCTGCCCTCAGAAAAGTCTCAGCAGCTCAGTCCAGTTCCTCAGGTTTCCTGGCTCAGCCAAAAGTCTAGGTGAGCACCTTGCAACTATGCTGTGGCCTGTCAGGCTCTGGACTAAGCCACTAAAATAAACTGACACTTTATATGGCGCGGACAGAAACACCTACAACAAAGACAGAGGAGCAAATCATACAAAACTCACAACTCTATTTGTAAGAATTTCTGTCTTGGTTTTTATTTTTACTGTGAGATTTTTATTCATGTTCTTTAAAAGCTGTAGTTGGGATAGAAAGAGATTCAGAAGGATGAGAGTGATGTGAGCTGGTAGAAGGTGATGGCAGGGAGAATCTGTGAGATGCGTCACAGCATTAATGGGTCAGGATTTAACAGCAGTTGAGACAGAGCTAAAGTCTTGAACTAGTCAATGCAGCCACTCTTTTTGGGTGTGTGCTCCTGCCAGTGGTTCCTGAACCCCTCCCTGACTAGAGGTTCTTTTACCCTTGTGCAGCTTTCCTGGCTTTACAGAGGAGCTGTCTGATAGGAAGGAAGGTAATTCTGTGATTCCTCTGTAGCTTTTATAGGGCTTGACAGAAACAAGAAAGGAAAAATCTAAGGCTGCTGCTTTCAAAGGGCCCCAGAGGAGTAAGGAACCCAAACTGTACACTGGCATTTAAAGACATGGACTTAAAGGCTTTGAACCTCTTCAGACAAACCACTCTTACTGCCCATAGAAGACAAGACATGAGGAGCAGGCCTGCTGAGAGGTGAGTGGAAACTTTCAGTGCAGCCAGTCAGGGCAGTAGCTTTCAGCTTTCAGTGAACTAGAGTTCTATGTCATGTCTAACAGCCTGACTGGGCTGACTGAAGACAGACTGGACAAGACCATAAGGACTCCTGACAGCTGCCACCCAAGTGGAACAAGACTAGAGTACAAGGGCCTGAAACACAGAGACAAGCTCACCTGATGGGTTCTGCTTACATCTCTTTTCTTTAGGTTTCTCTGTCCCCGAATGAACAGCTGAAATTATGGTGAATGCTTGGATTAGTACAGGATTGTTTGCCAAAACATCATACACAGTATTTTAGTAACAAACAACCTTTTTCCAGATTATCACCCACTCTACTACTGCACATGGATTTCCAACACCACTTAGTTCTGTTTCAAATGGTTCCAAAAAGCCCCTTATTTGCTTCAGAGAGAGACATTAACCCACCACAGATGCAGAGTAACCCCTTCCACGGAGAAATTCTTTCCCTTCCCTCCCTATTCCACCTAACACCATATGCTTTGGTACATTTGAATGGGGAATGGAGGGAGGCCAGTATTTACTGCTGGCATGTTATTCATCTCTGCATCAAGATGCCAAAACTACACTCCAACTGTTCTGTCTGTTATGTTCCAATTAGGAAGCATAAGAGAATGGCAGTGCCCATTCAAAGGCAGGGGCTTACAATGGCAGAATAAAAATCTTGTAAAGAAAACTCTACAAACCAAAATGTGTAAGTCAGTGGTTCTTTTTAATTACTATAACTTGGACTTCAGATTCAAAGAAAATTCCAGAAGTGAGGTAAATCTGAATTCCTTCTAGCATGTGTATTCTGACCCCACATAACCTTATCTGACACACTCTTACTTTCCTTGAGCAAACTCACAAACAGCTGGACTTCAGCTACAGTGGTGTGTAAATAAACCCACCCATTTAGCATGACCATGATACGGAAAAAGCTGCTGTTCTACTCCTAGTGCTCAAACTTCTCCTGCTTGTTGTGAATGGCTTTGCCTCACAAGGATTTCACTGATATGCAGGCAAAGAAGGAGCACAGTTTTATCTTCATTTATATCCTCCTGCCTATGTATCTTTGCTCCCCATTGACAAATTTGTGCTAAATAATGGGGAACTCAGGAGCAGGATCTCAACATTGTAATTTTTTACAGGCTCTGGAGTGCCAACAACCTGGGGAAGAATAAGAAGAGGACACTACACCAGTAACTTGTCTATAAGCTGAAAAAAGGTACCCCAAATATATAAACAACCACCAACCACATCTGAATTGTGCTCTGGACAGGGACATGGTAAGCAACAGCAGGAGGGAGTAAACACACTTACCACTGGAGTTCTGAGAATTGCTGTTTGTTTCTTCAAAGTTGTTTTGCGTTTTGCCTTCTACTCTCCTGCTGAAAGCACTTTCTGCTGGGTGGAGAACAAAGCAGGGATGGTGACTGGTCAATACTGGATGCAGAACCACACACAGAAAGCAAGTCAATGTGCTCCTGCACCACATAATTGCAGACACTGAACACTGCAGAAAGGTCAAGTACTGCATTTTGGAGGCAAATGGGACAGATTCATTGAAGGATTAACAGAGTTTTTACTTAATATACTGGCACAGTTTCTGATTAAGGAAGTGGTGAGAAGAAAGGACCTTTACAGAAAGCATCTCCCAGTTACTGCCTCTGACTCAGGAAAGTTCCAAATTTTTCCACTTTTGTTAAGAGACATGAAACCAGAAGGAGTTGTTACACGTCTAAGTAAATAATGAAAAAACTTTCTCTGCTTTAACTCCTGAGTTGATTGAACTGGACGAACCTCAAATTATTAATTATATTGTATAAATGTTCAGGAGGTGCAGTAAGAAGGTGCATCTCAGGACTTAAATGCTGTAAGAAGACAAGTCACACTCTGCAACATGTGGTAGCTGCAGATGTTCATGTCATCAATAAAAGCATCCCTGTTCAGCAACCTGTAGCCTGGAGAGCCACCACATTCACCTCTGCTGCTTGGCATCTGTCCCTGTCAGACATTTCAGGGGCATTTCAACACCAGCTGATTAACCAGCCCCTCTTCTGCAATGGGATGGAACAGGTATCTAACAGTCCCACAGATATAGGGACTGCTTCCCTGCTGCCTGGAGACATGAACACTATGTCTCACATTCTATTTATTTTTCAGTGCTCTTTGCCCTCTTCTTTTAGCCTTTTTTTTTTTAATTTGGAGGTGTCATCTTGTTTGGAAGGAAGAAATGGGTACTACAGCAGAGGATTAACCTAAACTCGAGTCTTCTAAAAACTCTGTAATTGTTCTGTACCACTAATTTTTCTGCTGGAGCCCAGCTTATCACTCGCATGAGAGTGGAACACTGAAAATGCCTGCACTTCATTTTATTTCATCAGGCACAGACCTAGCCCTGAAAATATCTCCTCGAGGGAAACAAGCACAAAATGCCAAACAAAGCTCCAGATCAAACAAAATCCCCATATTTGACAAGTCACAGCACCAGACAGGAAGCTCTCCTCAGTTTGTGACACCAGGATTTGAAACAGGGTCTTTTGTATCTCACAGCATGATGCTTAAATAAAAGGACCTGTCACTGGGAAGAGGTTATAGAAACCTACTGCTGATCTAAATTTTTGTTTGTAACATGCCAAAGGATCTAATCTCGTCAATTGCTTCTGGAAGTAGCTTTTCTGATTCATGGATGGAGCAGACTGAGTCTAGGAAGGGTGAAGAGCCAACCCAGGGCAGGACTGGACAGGAGGTGCTTAAGGCCAGGCTAGACAAGGCACTGAGCAACCTGCTCTAGTGGGAAGTGTCCCTGCTCTTGGCAGGGGGGTTGGAACTAGATGATCTTTAAGGCCCCTTCCAACCCAACCCATTCTACGATTCTAAGAAAGTCAATGGCAAAAATGCAATTGGTACCTGTAATGGCCTTGCTTCCTGGGGATCCAGAATTTGGAGTGCGGAACATCTGGGACTGGGATGTCGGTGGGACACTGGAGGGGGTGCGGTGCAGGAGGGTAGAACATCGGTTTATTGAAGCCGGTGATTTTTTGCTGGATTGGCTCGTCTGCGTCTTCACTGCCACGAAGAGTGGAGATCGAGAGAACTCTGGATATGAAGACTCAGAACTAGTGCCTGGATAGTCAGTCAGCTCCCAGCCCGTGTGCCTGCTGGGAGGGTTGCTTTCTAACAGCCATGCTCACAAACCCTTTGCATGGGGACCTGCAGCAACTGTCTCATGTAACAAAAGTGGTTTACCCACTCACCCAGGGGACAGACTCTTGCAGTTGTTAGTTCCCTTCCACATCTTAAACTGCCACGTGACTGACCTATTCCTCCTCCATTAGCAATCACCCCCTCCATCCAGGAGCCATGGCCTGGCTGAGTGTACCTGCGTGTCTGCCCTCCATTTCTGTGTGTGCAAGAGTTTGAATTTTGAGAGCAGGTTTCTAATGTGATGCTCAGAGCTTTGAACAGGGAGAAGTTTACATCTTTGTTATTTAAGCCTTGCATAAATCCTAGAGAACACCAGCTGCATTCCTTGTCTCATTAGCCAAAAAACAAATGAAAGGGGGCAGTTGGTAGTGGAAAGGTATTAGTGAACAGAGTTCTCATCTTTCAAGTCAGGAAAGGCCTTTTGGCCCTCATACCTAGACAAGTGTTGGTGACATCTTGAGAAATTCCGAGTATTACTGGGATACACTCTTTGATTGTATCTATATTTTGGTCTCTGCAAAGCACAGTGAGGATCACCATGAATTTTCAATGCCAAAAGTCAAATGAAAAAACTCTGTGAGGACAAAGCTGAAGTTCACTGCCAGTAATTTTTTAAGATGCCTAAAGTTGTTTGGACAACACAAGCACCTGTTTATCCCCTAGAATATAATTTAAAAGCACGTATCCACATGGAGCAGTTCTCCACCATGGACTGCTATGAGAGCACAACAACCTGAGTCTGATACAAGTGAGGAGAAAAGTCAAACCAGATCAGAACTAGATGCTCACTTCCAAAAGCACATGAGATATTCTAGATCTCGAATATGAACTGCTAACACCTTCCCTGTCAGTAGCCAGCAGCACTGTAGAGTGAGGATGTGGCTTCCAAAANAATTTTCAATGCCAAAAGTCAAATGAAAAAACTCTGTGAGGACAAAGCTGAAGTTCACTGCCACTAATTTTTTAAGATGCCTAAAGTTGTTTGGACAACACAAGCACCTGTTTATCCCCTAGAATATAATTTAAAAGCACGTATCCACATGGAGCAGTTCTCCACCATGGACTGCTATGAGAGCACAACAACCTGAGTCTGATACAAGTGAGGAGAAAAGTCAAACCAGATCAGAACTAGATGCTCACTTCCAAAAGCAAGAGATATTCTAGATCTCGAATATGAACTGCTAACACCTTCCCTGTCAGTAGCCAGCAGCACTGTAGAGTGAGGATGTGGCTTCCAAAGATACTCAAAGGAAACAGTTCATAGTTTCAATTTGATCTGCTACACAGATTCAAGATGACATTTTCTGTAAATGTTAATGTACTTCTGCAGGAGATTTTGAATGTGGTTTTCTCATTGTTTAGGTTGAGATACTTCTCTACTTGGCCTCAGGGCTGTGCTAAACACAGGGTGTGCTAAAGAATAAACATTACATGTGAAATTGAAGATGGGGGACTACAGCTTAGCAGCATGAAGAAAGGGTTTTGTTCATTGCCTTGCTCTTGGTCATGATGGCCACAGAGAAGCTCCCAGGGCAATGACATAGCTAAAAAGGCTGAGGTTCAGCTTGGGGCTGCAATCAGGGCACTTTCAAGGGGGATGGGGAAGAAGATGTCAGCTTTAAGTTCCTTCACATTCCCAGTACTGGTGCATGTGGATTTCAGAATATTCTGATGAGAAGGCAAGAAGATACTTAAAAGACAGGAACAGACCTTACAATGGAAACATTAAGTTGCTCCTTTGGCTTAAGTGAGAGGTTTGTCATTATGAAGTGAACTGACAGCAGATCAGTTCAGAAAGGTCTATCAAGGACAGAAATTTGGTACCTTAGTCCTCCTACACCTGGAAAGTTATAAATAGGGTCCAGTGACTGAAAGTGACAGCTGGATATTTTTAGTCTTAATTTAGTAAGTGTAATAATTAATCAAAATAATTACCTCAAGAGATTGCTGCATTTTCTGTCACTCTTAACAGCAAGATTAGATGTCTCTCTGAAACATCTATGTGAGCAACTAATCAAGGCAATCCTACAGCATGGGTTACTTAGGTCAGTTCAGAGGTTACTGTGGCCCTACATGCTCTGTGAATGGCAGTGATGCAGAAAATCCAGCAGACATTTCAACATGTCTGTTCTAAATCCACACACTACCACAATGGACCACTACAAAAGAACAGAGGTCAGCTTATCTCAGTACCTTCTTCCAGGTAAAAACTCCAGCTAATAATTTCTGTACCACATTCTTCCAGAAAAATCTTGTCAGTATGTGCAAGAAACCATCCAGATGGTTCATACAGAACTGCATCATCATCTCTGGAGAAAACTCAATCTTCAGTGAATATGATGGAAAGTGATTTCTTAACAATGGCCTGAAATTCAACATGCTGAGTGAAAACCTCTGCTATTGGAAATAGGTCTTTCCGCAGAATAAAAAGCCCTGTGCTCAAACTCAACAAATTCTTATTGTGCCTCTTAGACATATAGGCAAGTTGCTAAAGGCACTGTGGGACCAGAGACTGGGAAAAACATCTTATGGAGGAAGCAAAGACATCATCCAACTGGAATGAGGATCCATTATTTTCTTGATAAAGCAGGATCTGTGTTGAAACTAAATGTGCTACAAAAAAAGGATCCCTCTCCCTTAGAGAAAAGCCATGACAGCAGCTGCTGCAAGAAAACATTATGTTTAAGTAGTTTTGATGAATAAACTGTATCTGTTCTCCTTTGTGACAAGAAAGTAAACCAGCAAAGAAGCTCCATGAACTTCCTCAAGCACCTTGGATGCCAGGGTGAATATAGGTCTCTGCGCACTGTAGAGCCACATACAATCACAGGATAGGTCTTTGAAAGCTGAGAAACAACCCACAGTGCCTTAGAGAGGTCAGCAAGCAGGACCAGAGATGACAGCCAGGTTCTATGAAGAGTCCAGATCATCAGGAAGCTCACAATGATGAGTCAGATCTGTGGTCAAGTTGGGAAGTCAATCCACAGGTCAGCAGTAACATCAGCTCTAGTGAACATAATTAGGGCCAGGCAAATACCAGTGCTCCTCACGGAGGTCCAGAATGATGAGATATGGTTGACATTAAGGCAGTCTACGGTTTTGGGTACAGAGCAATGGAATCCATGACCATGACTATGGTCCTGGAGACCAAAATCCTACAGGGAATGATGGCCCAGAGCTGAGCTGAAACAGGGGGTTTGAATGTGGGTGGAGGCCCCATGTGAGACTGGGCAGGGCCTAGCAGTGCACTCAAGACTCTTATGTAACATTAGATTTTCATCCTGAAAGCAACAGACATGGTTGCTGTGCAGATTTCAGTGCTCTCACTACATGATTCCATGACCTGGGAAATTAGGACTCTGGAAGCCTGTTGCCTCATGTGCAGTTAACAGAACAGGATGTGGTCCACTCCTGAGCTTGGACACTTAACAAGCTAAAACCCATTCCTGGTGCTTTTTCTATCCACTTCACATCTCAAACACACTAGTTTTTCTCTGCACTGCAAAAAGATCATCTAAGAGCAAGCACAACAGCCCAGCCACCTGCAAATGTGGTAAATGAGTTCCATCTTACAAAGCAGAGTGAACCTGGAGGAGGACAGAAAGAAATACCTGAAACCTCCCCCTGTGCACATCCCTTCAGTGACATTTCTAAAACTGGGACAATGAATGTGCCTACAGCCCACTTATTTTGGAAACTGCCTCCAACACCCTTCTCAGAAAGAGTGAATAGATTGACAGAACCAGCATAAGACTATATATTTTAAAAGAGTATTAGCCCAGTTTTAAGTGTATGAAAAAAGCCCCTAGATCTCACTAACAAAAGGGCATTTTCAAAGGAGATGTTTGGCATTAACAATTCCAGGGAACTTCACAGCAGAGCTATTTTCCAAACAGCAGGTATCCAGTAGCACAGACCAAAAATTATCTTGCAAGGTCTTATTGATCCTGCAGGATACAAGTCCCTGGTTTAGTCCATTTTCAAATTTTTATTGGTTACCACAGAAAAACAGACTCTGGAAGGGAATCTTGTACTCAAAAACCAGACTGGTAATGCGGAAGTGTTTTCCTTATCTGCTCCCACTACCACTGCACCTGCCTTACAACCACAAGAATATGACTGGTCTAAAGGCACAGTCTCAGCTTTACTTGGCTTGCAGGGTACAAAAAAACCCAGTCACGCTTTTTGAAAGTCATGCATTTACAGGTGCCTCACAAGACCTTGGTTTATAGGAAAAGCAGAGTCTGAGAAAGGTGGGAGAATGTATTTTCCACCCTGCTTCAGGAACTAACCATGCCTTTTCCTGATGCTCATCAGGGTTAGTGATTTTGCACTGTAAAACATAAATCTTACTGGTTGTTGGAGCTAGGAGGGGCAAAAGAAGAGTTAAAAAAAAGGAAAAAGAAAAGTTTACAGGGAGGGCATTAAAGCTTATGGAAATACTATCCTCATCTGATCTTAAATGTCTTCAAAGTTAAAGGTATCTGCTGAATGGACTGGAAATCCATCCTTGCATCTCAGTCACTTGTCTACAGTAGAAGCAGCTTATTTTGCTTTCAGAAAGTTTATGGCAGAAAATTTGGTGTCTAAGTGGCTTCAACTCCAGTATTCAGAATGTGCTTCCTCCTCCAAAAGAGGCTTCTGACTGTCAAAAAGTGGGCATCAGGGCCCTGCAACTGCATTGTGAGAAGGGCACCATCTTTGTGGACCATTAGTATCTGCAGTAACATCTGCAGGGCCCAGCTCAGGCAAATGCCTCCCATGGAAGAGTAAATGTGCTGGACAGCCTGGACTGGCACCAGCAGCTGCAGCCTATACTAGATGGCTGGGAGGGTGGAGAGAAATCCACAGCAATAAATCCCCTTGAAATGGGAAGTTCTGGGAGGCTAAGAATCTGCTATGGCTGAGCAGGGGCCATTTTTATTAGGTGACAGACCTACTGCTGGTTACCATCAACAGCTTTTCTGAGGACCTGAAAACCCCTGAATTAAGAGGTGAGGTTTGTGGATGCAGGGATGTTTAGGAGTAACTAGGAGTTACACATACAGTTGTAAGCATGGCTAGTTCCCTTTGGTAGGTGGGAGATAATAAGACTAACTCTGTGATGAAAATAGATGTGCTATTTTATAGCCTTCTGCTATGATCTTGGTACATCTCCATGCTCCAGAGAACTTGCATGGGAGCTTTTAGGAGCCACTAACTGCTGACTCACCTTAAAAGTGATAGTCTGGTGGATTGTGTTTCAAATTTATTTCTATATATGCCTAAAACTGAAGCTGTCCTATTACAATAACTTAAAAATTTAACTAAAGCTGGATTTTGTGAGGAAGGAGTATGCACTCCCTCTGCTGGCTGTGGATAAGCAGCTAAAGAAATCCACCAAGCTAATGAGATCAGGTCGTCCACGCTCATTAATCCAGCAGAATGCTGGCAGCTGGACAGACATGGGCAAAGAGCAACCATAATGGCTCACAGCAGTAAAATCACAATAAAGCACAGGCCAATACTATCAAAAAAGCATGAGGTTTCAAAGCATCCAAACCCACTATGTATCAGGAATTTCTCTCAACTATTTCACTAGGTATTTCACTATCACTTTGCACTAAATTACACTCAACTGCTCAGTCAAGTGACCCCTTTGTCTAGGAAGTGCAGTAGTAGTGTTCCTCCAGAGTGCAGACAATAGTATCATGTAGTATGCTGAGAAATGCCTTTTACTGAGCTCCCAGAAATAAATATTTTATTGTCTGTGATTTAGTAGCAGGGTGCTAAGGTAATATATATGAGCTTGAAAATAATTTTTAACTCACTGTTTGAAACAATTTCTCTGAAGCTCGTAAGAAAGACACTTCTTCCCTAGAGTTTACATTCACTTATCACTTTGAGCAGTCTAAAATTTTGTGCATCACTTTGCTATGTGCACTTCAGGTACCTTAACCTTCAGTTTATCAAAATAAAAGATCAACTCCCCAAGAAACACACATAGAATTGCAAGGACTTTGTTAAGACCTAACAGCAACAGTGTCCCTCTGAGAGGAGATTCCAGCTCAGCTTTACAGTGCCCTGGTTAGCACATCATCTACATGCTGGCAGCTGCAATCCCACAGGGCCAGTGGATGGATCTACAGGAATGGTACTCTCTCTCCTGCCACCAGCCCCTGCAAATCACAGTCTGTAATGAAATAGATCTACACCAGGATACTCACTAATAGGTGCGTGCAGTGCCACATGTTCCTGGTAGGGAGTGTAGTATTTGTACTGCTTTCCACAGAACTCACAGGTGTAATTGCCAGTTTCTGTGAATATGAAACAAACACAAAGATCAGAAAGGAGTGCAGCACCTTCTCACACACATCTCTGTCTTCTGGACTGTTTACATAGAAACTGGCCATGTGACAAAAACTAGGGCATGCACCTCAAGCATTTGGAATTCATTTGCCCTGGAATTCACACAGCCTTTTCCCCAACACAGAGGAACAGTTAAAGCCACCATCCAAAGGGATGGACTGTGCATAAAAAGTCCAGTAAAACTGAAGATAATTACAAAAAAACAGTGGGGATTACCCCAAAATTACACCAAGTTTGGAAAACAAAGAGAGAATCAATTTCTAAAGTCAGATGAGAGATGACACAGTTTTGTCTTCAGCTTCCACACAGTCTGTTATATGCAGACAACAGGAATAGTCAAACTAGGAAACAAGTTGTCAAATTTACATCTTAATGACAGAACTTTTACATTGGAATTGTGGATTTGTCTTTAAGAAGGGGCTTTTCTGCAATAAATGTGTTGATTACTGCTTTGGTATTACTTGAAATAATGGGGTACTGTAACCATACACTGACACTTCCTGTTTCTGCCAGTGCTGGAATATGCAGAGCTGACAGCAAGCTGCAAGTCAAACAAAAATCTGGGGTTGATCAAATATTTCCAAAATGGAGAATTCAGAAACTTCAGCAAGGTCTGGTCCTCTCTTTGTTTCACTCTGATCTGTTTGATGAACTTACCACAAAAATAAAGCAATTGCAATCACCTGCCACCTTTGCCATAAGACACTGTTATCACTGACAGCTCACTTTTCTCCTAAACATCCTTCCTCTCCTATCTGCAGAGCTCTTCAGCAGAAAACATCACAAAGCTGCACTTCTGAAGACCAGGGCTACTGTTGTTTGTTGGTCATTTGAACCTAAGCCTATCTTTTCAGCACTCATAAGGTCCCAACAATTCTGCATAATATGTTGCTTTGTGGTTTTCAAGAGGTACCCTTGTACTGTCTCTCTTGTGCTTGAAACTAATTCATACTTGGCCCAATCTTCTGGAATGGTTCCGGTTCCTCCTCCTTCACTTCATCTGCTGCTATGACGGCCTGGTCATAGGGGTCTGCAAGAGAACACAACCAGGAAGAGAGCTGACAACCCCCTCAGGTTTTCCTTCTACAGCTGCAAGGGCACTGAATGCTCCTGCATCTGTAATGACATTTTGATCTGTAACAAGATTTCAAGACAGGAATTACAAACCAAATGGCCCCTCTGTCTGTCTGACCTGTCCCTCCTCCTCCTCAGGTTCCCCAGGCATTTATTACCCTCCCCTTCCAGCCCTGTAACATGTCTTGTATGTATAATATGTTTAAAAAATGTAGAGAAGGACTAAACAGACATTACAAAACCTGATTTATATTTTCTTCCAGTATATCTCCTATCTAAATGATGTTACACTGAAAGTGGGCACAGTGATGCAGTCTGCAAGCAAGTCACCTAACAAATACCGATTGGTAACTTTCTACCGTTTAATAGCACAGCTAGCAATAAACAGAATCCAACCCCTTTTAAAAAATAATTTCATTTATGCCTTGAACAATTCACTGTATCACCAAAGACATGAAACATCCTTTTCTTTGATCTTCAAAAGCCTAATTGCGTGTATGTACAACAAAAGCCTGGTATCTACTAGGGCTGGGCATCAACCTAGTGGCTGTATGCTTTAGGAGAGGGTGAGAGGATGCTCCTTTCCCACTGCATCAGGGACAAAACTCCTTACAAGTGTAGAATTGGACCTGCTGTGCCTGAATTAATAAATGTTTGAAAAGGCTGGTGAAATAAAGCACACGAAGGAACACGGCTTACCTGCCCGGTTTTCTGGGGCCCCTTCCACACTAAAAACTAACATAGAAGAAGGAGGGGAAGAAACAAAAGATAAATTAAATCCTCTTAAATGGCCTCATTTTCCTCCTGTATTTCACACACTTTAGCACACTTCAGCCCCACAGAATAAACCAGGCTCTGTGCCCCAGTCCCTCCTCTTCCCAGCAGCATCCACACAAGAACTATTTGAGCATGCCCAGCCCTAATACACACAAATTCTCAAGGCCTTTGTTCTGACACTGACAGCAGCCCAAGTGGAAGTCAGACACACAGTAGCCTCATACTTGTGTTTGCTAAAACACAACCAGCCCCTTGGAGGGACTGAGACAGTGTCCTTGCAAGATGCACATGGAAGCCATTCCCAAAGTCTTCTCGTAACCTTAGGCAGAGTTCCCTGGACGATAGCTATAAGGACATATTTCTGACAGGAGCAGACATGTCCACCTCACAGTGACTTTCAGTCCTAGTAATTTAATTTTGGCTTTCCGCAGGAGGAAAGGAGTTGGCAGTGGTGCACTGCAAGAGAATGCTGGATGTTCTAAGGGCATGTTCAGATGTCCCAGTTAAAACCAGCTTTTTTCCCCCACACTGTGTATTGTGAAAAAGCTCTTGCTTTTTCAAAACCTTCTGCTTTGCAAGCAGCCTCTTTCTAAAACTCTGACAGGGGGTCCCTTCATGGCTGAGTGAGGAGCAATTCTTGACAGGCTTGTAGCATATACAGTGAGGGTTTGCAGGGTTTGGAGTACCAATGGGCTCTGAGTCAGAGAGTTTTAGATGCCTTTGCAAGTGCATACAGACAAGATGAAGAAACATGTTGGCTTTATTTTCCCCAGTATAAAAAACTTGAATCACTGCTTCTGGAGGAGGATGCCTGCTTCTGTCTGAGAGTCACCAGCTGAGGCCACATCTACACACACAGAGGAAAAACAGGACTGTAACATCCACTGGGAACTGCAACAGCTCCTACCACAGGGATTAACAAGAATGAAGCAACATTTCTCAACTCTGAAATGTGGCATCTCCCTTAGGAGCATGTTGGGAATAAACCCGTAAAGTAAAAAATCTAAAGACAACTAAATCTTGTTCAGTGAGTAGCCAGACTGACAATTTATTTGGAGGCACTCAGTTCCATCATATACATCCTAACCACTAATCTTAACAGACAGGAGGACTGCAAGGACCACAGGTCCCAGCAGAGGGTGTTATTTTGATGCATGCAAAGAGAATCAAGCACAGCAAATTTCTTTCTGCATTGCCCTTGGCCTGTGCCTCCACTGACCATGGCAAGCAAGCAATGCTGTGCAAGATCCTGTACATCATGAGGTACACCATCCTGCTGAACTACAATTTGGCTTTCCCAATGACTTTTTGTTCTAATTTGGGTGTCTGAGTGTCAAAACAGTACTCACCATCTACAGCATGTAGATCTCTGTGTTCTTGGAAGCAGCTATAATATTTGTATTTTTTCCCACAAATGTCACATGTGTACCTAAAATTGTCTGTAAGAAGAAAAAACAGGCCACATTAGAAACTACAAGGTAAAAACGCAAGCACTCCAGAGAGCACTGCTCAACCAGATAGTTGAACACTCATCCCATGAGCTCTGTCAAATTTCTAAGACATGCAGACAAACACTTCCATTTCACAATGTACCCCACGCAACAGCTTGGGGCATTTTCTGATTTGATGTTTCCTGTCTGGGCAGCCCTGTCCTCCAGTACAGCCTCTCAAAGACCTTGCAGCAATGAAGATGCAGAGCAGCTGGGCCTGATAGTATCTCTTTTGGAACTTCAGAGTTATTGTAGGCAAGTACTGGTCAGAACCGGGACAAACTGGCAGAACTGAACACAGAGCCAACACATGAGCTGTTGGAGGTCAAAGCCTTAATTTACCAACTGTAACATGGACTGGTTGTGCAGACACCCTCCTATCACATCACATCTAGGTATCACTGATGTTCTCACTGGTTACTAACAACACCTCAGATCCTACACAGGCACACTGTAACAACCAAAACCAAAGAGAACCAACAATTCAAACCACACAGGACACTAAGGTACTCAAAGGGCTGCTATAGCCTGTTTTCATATATGTTTGTATCCTAGACCTGCCTTCCCACTTTGTCCCAGCAGCAACAGGCCCCATTCATCACAGTTGTGGGGAATAACTCAAGATGCTTATGGACTTGTTTTGGTCTGGCTGGGGACAACAAATGTCTTTGGCTCAGCTATCACATCAGTATAAGAGGAATAATTTGCTTGTCAACTTAGTGAGGTTTTTTCATTGTCTGGTATCTGACACCTCTTGGGGAACAGACTGACACCTGTAACCAGTCACCCCAGTGAAAGCTGCATTGCTGTCCTTGTCAGCCAACCACAGCTACCACAGTCAGCTACTAGTCCACTGCAAACAAAATGAGACACATCAGCTTGTGCAGTCACAGAGGATCTCAAAACTAATGTGGTTTACTTCAGAAGAGGAGCTAAACAAGAGCCTACACACCGACTATTGTGACTGCAGGGATGAGCTTCAATAAGGCCCCTGCAGCAGCTCAGTGGTTTGTCCAAACGATCAGAACTTTGTTTTTAACCTCTTCCACACTGCATACAAACACACCAGACCATGCACATTAAGTAAGCTTTTATTTTACTTCTCAATAAATAAATTTTTAAAATCAGTAAATACTCTAAGCCACTGCATTGGTCTAATCGCTCACTCAGGTTCATTACTGCAGTCCAGCAGCACGTGAAGCTTCAACACTAGATGAAGAATCACTTTCCAGCCCCTTATTCTACTTGGCAGCATGAAGTGATCTATCTATAAGAAAAAAATGCCAAATATAAAAGGTGTTAAAACAGCCAGGCACTGGAACTTCTGCTCCCCCAAAATATTTGCATTTTAATCAGAGCAGAGCAATGCTAAGCTAGATCCAAGGGATTTTTTTAAAGTCTAGGCTGAACCACTGAGACAGAACCCAGGGATATACACTGAGATGAAAAGGATTCACTGTTGAAGGCAGCACACTGCTTAAAGAAGAGCAGAAGGAAAAGCAAAATAATGTAAGAACACTCAAGTGATAAAAGCACTGTTGGGTCACATTTAAGCATGTCTCATTATAAAATCTTATGCAGTCTCCTGTGGCTATATAACAGTGCTGAGGGTTTGTCTACCTGCACCCTTTTCAGTAACAGCACACCACAAGAAAAAAAGGTTTTGTTTGTTTTGTTAAGAGAATGTTTTCCTTCAGGAAGAATGACCTCCAGAGATCATAGCGAAACAAGTCCTTAAGAGAAGTAAGAACTTGTTCCAGCTGGTCCTAGTACTAATCTCCTTTTTGACTCTTTTTAAGGGAGATAACATCCCACAAATGGTGACAAGTCTCAAAAGAAAGAGAATTCAGAAAATATCAGGGGCTGCTGATGCAAAGCTTTTCCCTCCCTGAATGACTCTTCCAAAGCTGCACCCAAGTACTAGACTTTTTCCTTCTTACCCAATAAAGCTGTCTCTGCTGACAGCCACCAAATACTGTCAGTGCTGTTCCCAGCAATGACAGCTTTCCTAGCAAGGAACTCCCTCAGCAGAATGAGCCTGTATGCTGCTTTTCCTGCTCTGATTTGTTATAACTACTAGACCAAGGCAAATTCTAGTTGGACCACTGTGTTCAATATATGTAACATAACTCTCAGTGGGGATACTGGAGCCCCCAGATCTAAACTTCTGAAGAAATGGCACTGGCCATAGCTAAATCAATGCTACTGAAGAAAGTCTGCCCCTATTACCTATACATTAACACAGTGCAGCTCCACCAAAGCAAAAGCAGATCAGCAGGCAGCATTAAGACTTAAGAAAAAATAAAGGGAAAGATATTAATTAGCCCACCAGTACAGAGGTTCTATTCTGTCCCTTATCCTGCAGCATACAACCCCACCACAAGCTCAGCAACTGCTTTATTACAGTGCTGCAGATTTAGACTACCAAAATGCCCAGAAGACATCTAGTTAAAAATCAAACTCCAGCAAAAATAATTCCTCCTTCATGCTCCTGAGTCTTTCCAAGGGGAGCAGAGATTCTGGAAAGTGATGTAAGGAGTAATGGCCTTTGTTCCTAGTTGGCCCAGGTTTCATCTCATAAAATACAAGCATCAAAGTACAGCATCACATCCTGTTAGAAAAAAAGGCAAGAAACAGCCTTGTTGCAAAAGGCAGTTCCTCAGATAAAAAGGACTGATAATACTGAGATGACAGGAAGGTTTTCCCAAATATCCCAAGAAATAATTCCATGGGATGTCAAAGGTTTTTTGATGGCTCTGCTTGCAAGTGCCACTCCCATAAAGGACAGGGCCTGTGCTGCTCTTTCCAGTTCGTCCCCAGATGCTGGCTGGCTTCTCTGTGCTGCTTATGTTCAGCAATGACTTGTAGCTGCTGAAATACTCTGCCCTAGGGATAATCAGCCAGGTCATCTTCCTTCACAGATGTTGCATTAAATGTTTTGAGATTTTTATTTTGTTGTTTGCCTTCCAATATCCAGCAGAGAGCATATACTTAATTTTGGCAGGAGAGAGGGAGGGAGTGCAGATGATACATGTGTCCAACAGGGGCAGGCAGAAGAGGCTTCTTTCCTTAGGGCACTTGGACAGGAAAATAGGTGGATTTTGCTCTAAAAACCCAGGAAGGGAATGACACTGGTCAGGATTCTGTTGAAAGGCCAGGACATCCATACCACAAGCTTGTTCCAGCTTTGTAAGACCAACTTTGTAAGTGCAGGAAGGAATCTGTGTTCACAAGAACTGTGTTTCCAATGGGTCCAGAGAGTTCTGTGCAGCATCAGAGAAATACAAATTGGAAGCAGTTACATACACCATCCAGATGACACTCCTGCAATGATGGCACCACATCCAATTAAGGATCCAGAATGGTGGACTCTCTGTATGCAGGCTGTGGGAGCTTCCTTAAGGACTTCTCCACTGTGAAGAACAATTTTCACCTGATCCTGAGGAGTGGGCAGCCTGGACAGCACTGCTTGTCCAACCCTGTGGTAAGGGTGCCACCTTCACAGTAGAAAGTTTGAGAATGGCCACATTCTTGGCTCATTGAGGGAGACAATGTTTCCCAATCAGCTCATAAAGTCCAGCAGTATCTCTGAAAGGGGAGGCAGTCTGTTTTTCTTACAGTTAAGCCCACTGCAACACATTTATTATTACTGTTTTTTTTTCTATTTGAGGTTGTGATGTTTCTCCTCTCAGACAGGCTCCAAGTGAAGTGTATGTAACTATGAAGTAGCAGCATCACCCCTTCATCCACAGCCAGCGGATAGCAGGACAGTTCATGAGATGTTCCACATTCCTTAATTGTTTCCTAAAAATTTGCTGGCAGGTGCTGAAGCCATTATAAGTCTTGTTGGTGACAAGCACAGAGGGTTGGAGCTGGTGAAGAGCTGCACAAATACATCCAAAAAAAGCACCATGTTCCCTGGGATGTCTGCCCCACTGAAAAGAACCACGGCATACTCCAACACCTCTCAGCAAGAGCCCCCTGATGCAAAGAAACAGGAAAGGCTGGCATTTTCTGAGTTACACATCACATGCTTGTCACTGGGAAACACCTTTCCAAGCTGCATCCAGCACACAGACTACCTTAGCAGCCTCCCCAGAAGACCCAGGGTGAAGTTACTGCTTCCTTAGAACCGAGCAGGGAGCAAAAACATCTGGGACCCTCACTTGTTTCTGTGGATTCCATCCAGGGCAGCACAAAGACAGCTCTGGAGAGAGGCTTCTTCTCCCTTTCCGCAGCCAGAGGGGCACCTAGATGGAAAGGAACACATTTATGGCTTCCTAAGCTAGCAGGATATTCCCCGCGCAGGTTCATGGACAATTCTTTGACCTAACCCTTTGGGATCTTTAGGAACTTCTGACTAGATGGTGGACTGGCAGTGAAGAGAGGTAAAATGTGAGTCTGTACACATCCACCTACTGCACACTTCCATCTGCTCCTCACTTGCACAGAAATTATGAGCTTTACACCTGCATTTTACAGCCAAGTAGAAAGCTGCCAGTAAAATCAGTTGCAGTCTACATTAGAGCTCAACCTGAAAGGCGTCTCACGGTAAATTTCCTTGAGAAGGGAACAGGACCAAGCCCAAACACAGCAGCAAACCCTTAAGAGGATTAAAGTATCCAGATTCACATCAGTAAGGATTAAATAATAATAAAATCCAGAAATTTGGAAAGGACAGAAACCCTCACATGCAAAGACACAAGCCAGTTCCTAAGTAGGGGTTTTGAAAAAACTTTACCTGTGGGCAAACTATTCCAAGAACCACTCATTTCATGTTCATCTACTTTCTTCCCACAAAAATTTGTCCCTTTTCAGGAACACAGGAGACATCTGGGCATGCACTGGCTTAACCCAGCACGGTACTTCACAAAACAGAGTCCTTGAGCTGCAAAATACCAAGTCAAGAAAAAGATAATACCAAAACCTCATCCAGAGGGGCCAAATGCCTTGAAATTACTAAAAATATGGTGCAAGATGTTAGCTCACAGGTGAGTGGGTATGGAGCCACAGATTTGTGCTCGATTTCTTGCTGAAGTGTTTCAGAGCTCAGTCCCAGCTCCCAAGAGCTGCTGCTGACTCATCCAGAAGCTACGGGACTGACTTCAACTTACAGCACTTTTAAAGTTGCTTTCAAGCAGGTGGCCAGTGAATTCTATGAATTCTGTGATGCTTTATCCAAACCATGTGTCAGCTGAGCGGATCAGCACAGCAGAGATTTAAATGCAGGCCATCCAGGGCTGTACATAATCCCTCCACATTTGGAAACTTGATGCCAGACTAGCAGGAAATTCCACACAGAGGGGAATATCCTGAATTAATTTCTGAAAGATGGCCTTCTCGTTCATAAAAGCCTGATGGTCACATGCTGTGTTTTTTTTAAAGATTTTGTGGAAAAGTTGTTTTGGGTACTACTCACTGGATGTTGAGAGAGGAAAGACTTCCCAGGCACTCTCAGGACGGTGCACATCTATGAATTTCCTCCTCCCATAATTAAAAGTATGTTAAACTCGTGTTCATAGACAAATAGCAAAAATCAGGAATTTAAAGTGAAAATATTACAGCATTCTATGATTGTTCCCAAACTCAGCATTACCAACTAGGATGTTCAGAGTCCATGGCACAATTCAGACAGACCAGACAATGTAACAGCCACAGATCTGGTTTCATACTTTTAATTTTGGTGTCACTTCAGGGCAATGCTGAATTATTTTTCATTCAAATCGTAAGTAAGTGTGGATGAAATAAATTAATTTTTTATCAATTAGGATGCTGAACCTCCATTTTAAGGCAAAAAACCCTCAGTTCAGCCCACATTATGGAGTTATGCATGGCAGATAATAAAAGGCATTTCATTTTAACCTTGCACTGAAATAAAAATAGTTTGGGTGGGAATGTACACTACCTCATCTACTTCTCTACTGTTCAGATTAAATGACGTAGCTCTCTTAGAGAGTTTTGCAAAGGAAAAACAAGCCTCATCTTGACTTTCCTACTTATGTATTCTCCATCTGAAATTTTGTTCTTACTGTGATTTCCAGATGGGAATTCAGGAGTGTCAGTGCCTAGTTTCCGAAGTGGAAAGGAAAAGCGATAGTTAAATGACTGAGCAGCATCGAAAAAGAAATTCTGGCTCCTTAAATATCCATAAAAAACAAAACCAAATTAAAATAAACTGGGACGGATGCAGAGTACCCCTCTCTAACATCCAGTAAAATAATGAAAAACTCCAACCTCTGTGCTTAGGTTGAAAGGAAGAGATCTTAAGAAGGGAATTCTTGTATTTCTCTGCCTTCCCTGGTTATAAAGATCCTTATAGAAGTGCAAATATCAGATGAAGCTGGATTTCTCAACTGCAGAGACATGGGATTGCATATAGTTTTCAGTAAATAGAAAAAACAATCAAAGTGGTTTGGTTTTTCGTGTGCTGTTCAAGCTTACAGGATCTATGCCAACACACAGCTCAGCAGCCACAGGTTGAGGTTGAACGAAGAATTTGGAAAAATTAATGGCACTCTGTTTGTACACCTTTTCTACTGCTAAATTGCAAACCACATCAGAAGATGGAAAGTGCGTCCTTTAATCAATAATGGAAGGACATTTTCTACCTTCAGGAAAGCTCTCCTGAGCTGTCCTGAGGACAAACTGATGATCAGAACATATTACTAATATGCTCATCCTTTTCTAGTTGACTAAATGTATTTCCTCTTCAATTTTGCTGGTAGGAACTCTGTAAGAAATGTATTTCAAAGTATTAACATCCAAAATTCTGTAAACATGCTCTATTTGGATAGAATTTTTAGGAGAATTTTATAAATTTTCTCTGATGATTGCAGTTTGATAGACAACTGGAAAGCCACCTTTTCTAAAACCTAGTAATAAACTACATACAGAGCAACTGGTCCTCACCACAGCTATGGAACTGCAGGATTTGCATGAACATCAGAATGTCCAGCATGACTCCATGGGTGCCATGCTCCTGAGCACACTTCATGTGGTTTTAAAGACACCCAACAGGATACTCAAAGTGGGAACATCTAAAAAGAGCCCTTAGTGTAACACTTATGCCAGAAGAGCAACTTCAAATTCACGCTATTAGAAAACAGCAATCACTTTTTTCACTCAGCTTCAAAAAAGACATTGGGACTATAAATGTGAAGGCACTGCATCAGAAGTAGTCAACAGCAGCACAGAAAGGCAAAGGGAAATGGATCTCTCATGGTACTGAGCACCTGAGAAACACCACTGATGAAGTCTCTCCCATTCCTGTACCTGAAATGACCTTGGACAAGAAGAATATCAGAGTAAGATAGGAGCCCTGCACCTTAATGAACAATAATGAACAGGTCTTGTTCCAGAGAAGAGTGACCCCAGCTCAGAGCTGCAAAGATGCTTTTGGAAAAAGCAACAAGTACAGCACCCAAGGAACAGATCTCAGGCCTTAAGGTCAGTATTTTCTTCATGCTGCAGATTCTGCACCATTTTCTTAATGTCCTCCACCTGCACCAAAATTTATCATTCTTGGTCTCAGCCCACTGGTCATTTAAATTTGAAAATGAACATATTTATCTCCTGGTTAGGGAAATAGGAATCTAAAGAGACTTCACCTACTTAAAATGCAAACACATTAGAAAAATAAAATCCATTCTTATTGCTCTCTCCATGAAGTGGGAGAATTATTAAATAAGAACACTGGAAAAATTAATCACAAAATTTTAAATGACTAACCATTCACTTTGGCAAGTGCGTGTGGGTGTACACACACACACATCATTTACAGGAGGCTTTTAATTGTGTAAGGCATTAAGAAGTTTTACTAAGCACAACAGCGGAACTTTCCATTTTTTGCTCTGTTACCCCTTTAGAGGTTCAAGGAAATAAAACCCTAAAATTTCTTTTAAGGAAACATTAAGGTTGTAAATTTGAATATTTAAAATTAATCCAGAAACAGAGATGCTTAATACCCTTAACATTAAATTAACACCAGCAAACCACTCATACATCTTTCCATCACCAATCAGAACATTAAAAGGACCATATCCTGTATGCTTAAGGACTGAAGAAGAAAACCTGAATTCTGAATATATTAATTTTATGGTTTAAATTCACAACTCTCAAAATCTTTTTGCACATGCAAGACATTAGCACTCTGCCTCCACAGTTAATGTTTGCAAGGCATATTCCAGCCCACATCCTCACTTCTAACCTTTCACTGCTTTTTCAAATAAATTCTCCCTCAAGCTGAACTTTCTCATGCTTAGTCAGAGCCCAAAGGGAAATGCTGGGGTTTTTTTTTNATCTTTTTGCACATGCAAGACATTAGCACTCTGCCTCCACAGTTAATGTTTGCAAGGCATATTCCAGCCCACATCCTCACTTCTAACCTTTCACTGCTTTTTCAAATAAATTCTCCCTCAAGCTGAACTTTCTCATGCTTAGTCAGAGCCCAAAGGGAAATGCTGGGGTTTTTTTTTGAAAAAAGATCAGGCCAATCATTCTTATTTATGGGGTTGTGAAATATTTACTATGTATTTCATTTTGGGGAAAAAAAATTGTAATTTT
>VZTY01004213.1:273390-353028 GCA_013400935.1 Turnix velox
ACGCCAGGCCCCAGTTTCCCCCGTGCGCCCCCACAGCGCCACGAATACTTACTGCCTTGTGAGGCTCCTTCCCCTGAGGCAGCTTCAGTGTCTGCAAAGAGAAAGAGGTGCGCTTAGATCTCATGGACTCAGATGAGCCGGCCTCGGTGTCCCTCTCACTCACCCACCCTACTCCAGCTGTAGCTCCTCTCCACCATGGCGGCCCATGACGCCCAGCACCTCCCCGGAGCCATCGCTCCATGCCAGCCACCGGCTCCCTTTGTGGGATGGCGGAGCAGGCAAAAAGCCAGTGGCCCT
The DNA here is from genome assembly GCA_013400935.1 of Turnix velox. Classification (NCBI taxonomy): domain Eukaryota; kingdom Metazoa; phylum Chordata; class Aves; order Charadriiformes; family Turnicidae; genus Turnix; species Turnix velox. Next base: position 273,688 of record VZTY01004213.1, read on the forward strand.
CAGTGGGGCCAAAGCAGGCCATCTCATGGGGAACTGCCTTTGGAAGAGCATCCAGTACTGGGGGTTCTTGTTCTATGAGCTCCAACAGGGGCCTGGATTCCAAATGGGATGGACAGAGGGGATGCCTCTGCCCTGGCCCTGCACACACGGTGTCTGATCTAGGAAGCCTCTGCAGCTGAGGAGCAGCACAGGGTGCTGGGGCTATTGGTCAACATGGCTGGGAGCCACCAACCCTGCTGTGCCCAGGGCAAGCTTCTCCATCTCCCCTCCTCACCTCAGACCAGCTGCTGTCCTATCTCCCAAAAGTGGGGTCCTGATGAGGTACCTTAACGATCACATCCTTAGTAATCCCTACTGAAAGTCTGTTGAAATCAATCTTGTGCTTATTTCTGGGAAAGTGAATTCCTGTGCTTAATTCCCTGCTCAGCCTTCCATGGGGGACAGCACAGCTCCATGGCTTGTCTCTCCCCTCCACAGCCATTAGGAGAGATGGCCACGAGAATATCTGCTAGGGCTACTCTTTCCTGGACTCAATGGAGGGACATGAGGAAAGGCAGGAGGAAAAGCTCCCTCTGCTCTAACAGTGAGGAGCACACAGCAAAGATCATGGACAAGCCCAAAATGAATGCAATGCACAAAGCTGCAAGCTGGAAAAGAAAACCCAGTGTTATGAATCAAGGATCAGAAATTATGTGGATTTCCAAGCCGTTTGAAGTGTTTCATATTCATCCTAAATTGCATATACTGTATGTCACATTATCTAATAACATAACTACATTTCAAAATACTCCATCTGTCTCCTGGAATCACGCTCGCATTGCTCTGAAAACCACAGCTGCGGAATGTCACGGCGTTTCTGAATTTAAAATCTGCAACCTTAAGTAATGAACACTGTTTGCATTTAATTTCCTTATTTCTTCCAAATAATAAAAACAAACGACTGTGGGTTTGCGAATTTGTACATTTCTACTTGATTAACCTGCCTGATTAGATCGCTTTTCTAAGGCAATGTTATTAATTTGGCACAACTTCATAAATCGAGGGGCCAGATCACAAACCCTCGGTATCATGTGCAAAACCTCGACAGCCAAACCCCTGTATTTTTCCACAGCTGCTACTTGTTTGAATTACCACAGATCACTCAAGGAAAAAGCTAACTGTGGCACAACAGAGTTCTGAAAAATGCTGTCCTGGCATTCACAGACAATGGCATAAATAAACTATAAAAGCTACACACTCTGCATGCACCAGGCCATTTCTGTCACTTAAACAGCTTTAAAAAGTACTTCAGACAAACTTAACCAGGATCAAGCAATGTGCAAAGGTTAAAGGAGCAGCCATCTCTAAACTGTATCAAGAAATGTTGCTGCTCTTAACATATCACAAAGACTAAAGTCTTCATGTTTAAAAAACACCCTAAAAATCCCCTATCAGCCCACTCTCAATCACCTTTGGGCTCAAACCACGTAATCAGAGCTTCAAAACAAAAGACTAATTTCTGAGAAAGTTGCAAAAGTGAGAGTGGGGAGGTGGGCAAGAAAGTTAGAAAGGAGGCAAGTTAACTCCTGTCTCTCAAGTAATTTTCTGCATCTGCTATAAAAAGCCACCACAGCCCAGGAAATGTACACAGTAATGAACTGATGCTTGGGATGCAGCACAAAGGGCAAAGGACCTCCCCCAAATCCTGTGATTTTTCAGTAGCAGATAATCACATAGATTAGATCAACTTTTCTTCAGCTCAGAAACACCATCTCTCCTCAGCAGTGGTTACTTTGCTATTAATTTTCAACTTCTCAAAAATCATTGCAGTGACAGAACTGCTCCGACTCAGACTTCAAAAAATGTGTGCTTTGGAAAAAAGCATTTTTCCATATTCACGGTTTAAACAAGTCATCTTCCTTTTTCATAGTTTTGGCATTGTGCAGGACCCATTCGTGGAAAATATTAATACAAAACTTTAGAGAAGTTTCCTGAAGAGCTGTTTAAACTAGAAATTTCACATGAAGAGAACAATCCTACTCTAGTGTATTCAGCACTCATTCTGATGATGGCAGAACTGCTGGCATACTCACACAGGAGGGTACCAGAGAGCCTACTGCTTCAGCAGCAACAAAATATTGCAAATAAATAATAAAAAAATACAACTTGAGAAAAATCATCATTCAGACCAGAAAAGCTTATCTGGAAACAGAGAACTTCCAGCAATTATTAGGACAGAGGCGATATATCCTGCGAGGGTTAAACTGGAGCCCGGCTATTTTCTTTCATTTGCTTTCTGAAGAATTCTCCTTTGGGTAAAAAAAAAAAAAATCTCCCTTGCTTGGCCTCAGCCTAGAGATTTTTGAAATTCACTTTCCGAAAGTCTAATAAAGTAATTTCAGATGGGGTTTTTTTGAGTTACCTAAAAATTTTTCTGACTCAAAACATGCAGATATTTTGCTGCTTGTGTTGCTTAAACCATACAAAACAAAACTTGCTAGCTGAATAACTTGGGAAGGGAATACAAACGTTTTAACCACTTCAAAAGAAACTCCCACAGCTCAACAAAAAGTGCTGTAAGCCCCACATTTTTAAGGCCTGAGCTAACGTTTGTCTGTGCTGATGGCTGGGACAAGTCTTCCACTGCCACCAGGAAGGCACGGCCTTTCTGCTCCCCACGGACTCCAGCAGCTTGGTGGGAGGAAGGAGCTGTGGTCCTGTGGGGCTTCACAGCAGCTCACAAAGGAGCCTTTCAGCTCCACAGCATCACTTTTTTTGTTGTTGTTGGGTTTCTTTTTTAATTAATTTATGTGTTTCAGGGAGGCAAAGGGGAAGGAACGCAACCTTTACATTTGTTCCTGGACAAAATGCAGTGAGTAAACTTCTTACTCACATTTCTAATTCTTTGCAGAACCTTTTACACGGGGCTTTCCACGCCTGCAGTTTGGCTTTCAGAGCAAAACAGCAAGAGACCACATCTCTGTGAGGCAGCACGTCTTCAACAAGAGCTGCCTCAACCCTCTGCACTTGCAAACTGCTCGGAGATCAATTGCTCCCTGACTCTCCAGCCAACCCTCAGCACCACAGGGAAGTCTGAAGAATGCCAGAAACAGAGAATCAACTAGGTTGGAAGGGACCTTTCAGACAATCAAGTCCATCCATGAACCAACACTGATAAGAACCCTATCTCTAAGCTATATGTCTGCCTGGCTCCTAAATACCTCCAGGGATGGTACCTCAACCCTTATCCTGGACAACCTGTTCCAGTGCCTGATAACACTAAAAAAAAAGCCCAGTTTTCCAGTAAGAAACCACTCATTCTTGAAGACAGGCAAGAAAATATGTTCAGCCTAAAGAACAGAGCTTTTCTGACATGGAGATCCAGAGAGGAGGCAGGCAAAGGTTTTTAAAAAGTCTAGTAAGTTTTTCCCCAAAGATATATATATAAAGAAAAATGTAATTTTTAACCTTTAGAGAACAGTGTGAAAGTATTAATATGGAACTGAACAGTTCAAAGGGAGAGAAGAAATTTAAGACTTATTTAAGACTTGCACAGGGCAAAATGTGTGACTGACGTGTAAGGACTGAATGCAAGAGCTGAGAGGACAACAGAGCATCCACATGCACTGGCTACAACATGAGAGCCCCCCAGCTTTGCTGGGGCTCCAAACTGAACACTGAGATGTACAAAAACCAAATGAGAAATAACATGTGACCCACCCCAGCATCTCCAGTTTGTTATGATGGTACAACACTAGCCACTTCTGTATGAAACCTTAAATATGTGTGGAACTAAAAGCAGTTTTTGCCATGATTTTTCAGTCCTGCAGTCTTAACACTATTTCTACCACTGCTACTGGTACAGTCCTCACTGCCTGGTATCAGTGAGTATGGAAGGCTTTCCTACATACATTCCTTGCTTTTTTCTTTCTCTACCTACAGATGCAGACTTGGTGGCACGTTGTTTCTCTGCAGACAGAGACACTTACTCACTGCATTACCTGCCAGCTCAGGTTCTGTGTCTGGGAGGACCACATTTATTTGTGGAGTTGCATTGTGTTTTCACTTTGACTTCTTGTGAGGAGCATATGTGAATAAATATCTCATTTTGATTTTTATTGTCTTAAGGCAATTCAAATGCACTTTAAATGATACCACTACATGCACCAATATACAGCAACATAAACCAATGTTTTTTAAGTTTCACATATATAAACTGTGCTTCTGCATTGCTGATGTGAAAATCACCAATAGATTTACACATTCAAAATTTGTAAAATTTCTATCTTACATAGCTACTTGCTCAAAAGGCTGTGCAAGCAAAAAGTAAAGTCATGTCTCCAGTGAGCTCATGACAGAACTGTGGATATCAATGGTACCTGTGTATGTTGATGCATCCAGTGCATTTATCATAGAGCTTGATTTCACTACCAAAATATAGATAAATATATAAATACAAATCAAGTGGATTACACACTAGGGGGTGACCTCCAACTAACAGAGTTCCTAAAATTCCAGCTGAATTAGAAATCCCATAGTGCTCGGGGAAGAGGAATATGAGCAATACTTGTCCTTAATCTAAATACTGCAATTATAATTGCAATATTATTACAGTGCTGTGATGCAACAGCAAAGCATTCTGCATGTCAGCAACTAATGGCTGCTCACTGTTATTTTAGGGATAATTTTTGTCTTAAACTGCAGAGTGAAGCTACTCTGTAATTACATTTAAAGGACTTTCAGGAATTTTGCTGGTATTTAGAAAGGAATACCAGCAATGAAACCCAAAACTTCACAGGAGTTTCCTTGATGCTCTATCAGACTTTAGTCAATTGTTCCTACTTAACACTACACGTGCTGGCACTGCTGGTCACAAATGGGGAGCTACAGCAGATGCTCCTATGAGCCTGACACCCTGACTTCAGTGCTCAGCCCCAGCGGAAGAAAATAAAACCACTGAAAGGCTCATGAGCCAGTTTCAAGGCCCTATTCTTCCATCAGTTCAGATGTGTTTCTCCACATTATACAAACTGCACTAACTATACAGAACACCAAGCTGAACTTTCACGTTTCTGCAATCAAGCAACATTGAAATAACCAGATTTACAGCAATTCAAATAAACTCACTTCTGACTGAGCACAAGATATGTCACACTAACAGTATATTTAGAAAGTGACCTCACCTCAGGGGTGAGTCCAAGTTAACATTCCCATTTTAACACCAAAGCACAGCAGTAAAGCGGTGCCAGTGTGTGCCTCAATACCCTCCCATCCTGACTAAACAGGGATGAACTGGAAGAGGCAGTGGGGAGGGATATGGGACACCTCTAGGAGGCCCCTTCTCCCATGGGGTAACTCCACCACTGCATTGTGCTTTGGGTTTAGAGTAGAAATGTTGAGATTTGCAGCTCTCCCAACACACAGTGATGTCCTGCTAGAGCCTCAGGCAGTAAATACTGCACCGAATGCAAAAGCTGCTCCTGACCTCAGAAGAAATACTGCTGTGGTACAGAGCCACAAAGGCAGCCCCAATATTTCTCTCATGAACAGGCCACCCCAGAGAATTACTGCTGAACAGAGGTGACTATAGAAATAAAGACCTTCCCTGAAACTGTCCCCCCAAGCCTGAATGCTACCCTAGTTTTCCCAAAGAAGGAGTGAGATACCTCTGTGTGCTCGCACGTGGGTCTGGAAACAGTTGTAATACTTGTATTTCTTCCCACATATTCCACACTCATAAGACCCTGAAAAACAAGACAGAGAAGTATCCATCACCATATCTGATCAGGAAAAACAGCCTCGCCGCATACTCATCCATAAACTGGGGACAAAAGAAGGCAGTTTTTTTGCAGCAAAGTAGTTTTTGGAAGGTTCACGGAGATAAACGCAGGAAATCACTATCCCAGACTCAATCCCTTTTTTCAGCCTTATTTAAGATTCCTTGGCATATTACCCTGAACTTAGATTTTCAGTGTATCTTTCTAACTTCACTAACATAAAAGGGCCACTCTCAAAATAGCCTGACTTAAAATTTTATAATAATGACTAATATTTCCTATGGCCAAAAATAACCTCGAATTACTTTTCAGTAAGTTTCAAGTAGATGGGAAAAAAAGCTTTTCAACTGTAAAATAGAAGGCAATATGTTATCTTGAGGCAAGGAGTTTTCAAAATTTCTCAAGAAATGCACAATGTACAAATTTCCCAAGAAAGCCACAGGGATTTGGTAAATATCCATACAGAGGAAACCAAAGAGATACAAATAGAACTTTTGACCTTTTTAAAGCAAAGCACATGACCACAGTAGTCTCTCCTCACAATTTGTGTCTCTAATTCCAGCAAACACACATCTGCAAACAGTCATTTGAAATGAAACCAGAGAAACAGAGCTGGGAGAATCATTTGTAATGATAAAATTATGCTATGAATTTAGTCTTTTCTGGTTATTGGACAGACAGACAGAAATTTCCTTAGATTTGTTATTTGATTCAACCTTTTTTTTTCCCCTCTCCCATTGGTGAACAAGCTGTAAATTCACCTTTCAAGTCCTCACTTGCAAAATATATTGCGTTTCTTAGCTCAGTAACAGCAATCCTATCTCTGCCCCACAGCTGGGCAACAGCAGCCCTCACTGGACAAAGGAGGAGGGAGAAAAAGGGGAAAAAAAAAAGTTGGATATTATTTTGTGTGAACACAGCATTCCAGCATTCCAGTTCCACAGATGCTTCTTCATGCAATCTTGAAAAAATCTTTTCCTGACCATGTAAAACATTAAAACTCAGGGACAAGCCATGAACGAGAACAAAACCTTTCACATCCAAACAAATACTCTCAAATACCATTTCACAGCAATACCTACCCGGTGCTACTCAGTGAGCTCTCTCCAGGAACAAAACCCACCTTTTTTTAAACATACAAGACTCATGTTCTTTTTTTACCCCTTTTCATGTCCTTTTCCTTACAGCTTGTGAAGAAAACAACCCTTCTCAGACTGTATTAGAGCTGAATTCCCTGCCCATCATTGCTGTTATCACTTGGACTGTCTTTTTAGCTTGGGAGGCTGCTTTCTCATTGATGCTGAAAGAGGCAATTCACTACAGCTTGATTCTCAAGAGTACATATGTGAAAAAATCTTCTAAAATACTGATACTTTCATCATTTGACAATGTCTGATCTGCTTCACAGCCCTCTAATTATCATACTTAGTTGTATTTTATATATAGATATACGTACATGGGACAGACATCACCTGTGGTCAGTCCACATAGGTTTTTCTAAGCGAAATCCTGGATAGCAAGCAAGTGGACAGCATCTGCCAGCCCTCATTTTCCATGCTCAAGGACTGATGATATTCATCACCAACCACCAAAAATATTTCTTGAGCACTATTCCAGCTGGAACCCCAATGCAATAAAAACAGAAGATGAGCACACTCCTCATCATTTGGACTTTGCTAGCCACTAGCCCTGGACAGCAGCCAAGGTTCAGATACCACCAGCAAAAATGTCACTGCCCTCACCCGTACCCTGAACCAGCTGCATGTGCAGAGCACTGGGAAAATAGGTTAAAAATAGTGGGGAACTCAATAATGAGCTTCTTTTTCTTTTTTCTTATATTTCCCCTTCCTCTGGAGACAGTCTATGACATGTCTCTTATATTTGGATGCGCCATAATTCTACAAAAAGAATACGACCAGTACAAGGAACTGCATAGATTCTTCTCAATATGAAATCAAACAGGTGCTGCAGTCCCTGTGCCAGGAAAGCCACTGGGACCAGTGCACCCCACAGCCAGAGCAGATGTCCTGAAGCACCTAGGTCTCAGGTACAACCTGGGGAAGGCTGGAGCCATCTTCAAGGCTGGCACCTCTCCCCACCTCCCCCGTGTGGTAGTAGAGCACTGCCCCATCAGACAGCAAGACTGTGGGGTGGGAGGTTTGTTACACTTCAAAAAAGCTGGAGAGAGAGTTTTTACAAGGACGTATCCTAGTGATAGGACAAGAGATAATGGCCTCAAGCTGAAAGAGGGGAGATCTAGATGAGATTCCGGGAAGAGATTTTTCACTCAGAGCAGTGAGCCCCTGGCCCAGGCTGCCCAGAGAATCTGTGGCTGCCCCATCCCTCAAGGATCTCAAGGCCAGGTTGGATGGGGCTTGGTGCAACCTGGTCTAGTAGGAGGTGTCCCTGCCCAGAGCAGGGATGGCACTGAATGTGCTTTGAAGTCCCCTCCAACCAAAACGATTCTGTGAGACACATCCAAAAGTCCTGCAGGCAGCAAGAGAAAACCACCAACAACTGTGTACTCTGCATGCCATAATTTGGGGGAAAAAGGCACATATCCTCATGTTAGAGAAAGGAATGATGTCTTGCTACAACAACAGTGCTCTCACAGTGGAGAAAAGATGAAGTGGGGAAAAAACCCACATCACCATGTGTCAGTCTTACAAAGAACACGTCCATGTTGTCTTGGACACTGCCACTGTGGTCATGGTTTATCTTGGACTTAGTCTACGTGAGGATGTGTCATGCAGGTTAAAGCTGTTTGTAGTAGGAGAGGNGCCCAGAGCAGGGATGGCACTGGATGTGCTTTGAAGTCCCCTCCAACCAAAACGATTCTGTGAGACACATCCAAAAGTCCTGCAGGCAGCAAGAGAAAACCACCAACAACTGTGTACTCTGCATGCCATAATTTGGGGGAAAAAGGCACATATCCTCATGTTAGAGAAAGGAATGATGTCTTGCTACAACAACAGTGCTCTCACAGTGGAGAAAAGATGAAGTGGGGAAAAAACCCACATCACCATGTGTCAGTCTTACAAAGAACACGTCCATGTTGTCTTGGACACTGCCACTGTGGTCATGGTTTATCTTGGACTTAGTCTACGTGAGGATGTGTCATGCAGGTTAAAGCTGTTTGTAGTAGGAGAGGACATGGGGAAAAGGTTTGGTTAGTTGGTGCATTCAGATTAGCCAGGCTTTTCCTGAGCCTTGTAGTTGGAATTTGTGCAACAAAACCACTGCATCCAGAGCTTTTCCTGCTCCCTGATCCCTGGTTAGACTTTCACACCCTTACATCACATACCGGACGTGTATCTCAATGCATGGTCAAAAATCCAGGTCCCTGAATATCGATTTCGTGCATATCCAACGGCAGAGCCACGTTCCACTGCTTTTCCATCTAAATTGTGCAAAAAAAAAATCAGAAAAGAGCCCTTAAAGTGGATGCATTTCCAGAGAATAATGACGGCTGAAACCTATTAAAAATTTCTGATACCCAGCTGACCCTGTAGCTTACTAACAAAATGACAAGGATCACACAGAGTTTCTTAAGGCTTCTGCATCTCTTACTCAGTTTTAACTAGGGAGAATCCAAAGTGTTCTTGGAATACATGTGCTGAGCAGCTCAGTAACCAAGACATCTTCATCCTGACATGATTCAAAGGTGTGGGTTTGACCAGCAGTCTCTACTTTGTTTCAGAAATGTTTCTGATTCAATGCATTGCTTGAAAAATCCCCTACAAAATGTTTCCCATAAAGCTCTGGCCAGATCAAGAGTCTGGTGTAAAACTTCTCCTGATCAACTCACACATAACTTCATCCTCTAAAACAAATGCTAATCTGATGGGTATTCCCAGCCTTAGAAGATGACTCAGATCAGCCTAACAGTCTTTCCCTCTCCTCTTGATTTACAGTGTAAATAGCATTTAATTTTCCTCTTCTTTCTAGAAAGCTTCATGGTGAGTCCTCTGCCATTCTGCCCTGAGAAACTTTCATGTGGTGGAGCTCTTCAAACGACCCTGCCCCAAGGCCAGCACGCAGAGCCAGCAAGAAAAAGTAGAAGCCAAGAAGAGGAAATGCTACATCCCAGAAGTGTGCTTTGCCAGGAACACACCACTCAAGGCAGGGAGAGCCAGCAGTACTTGGGGCACAGCTTGCTGGGTGGGGAGAAGAGTAGGGTCCACAGATGCAGTTACCACTCTGCTTATGAGAAGAGCCAATCCCTACATTGGCATTCTGTGCTTGGGATGCCCAAAAATGGGACCCCAGGGAGCTTGCAAGACTTCTGTGGAAAAGCTGATGAAAGGGAATGGCCCAAACCACAAAAGTCAACACTGGCTCTTCAGCTGGGGGACTGCAGCCACTGCCACTACCCATTCCACTTCAGTGCACCCACTCTTGTCCTTACAGGGTTTGGGCTGCTACAAACAGATAGAAACAGGGTCTGGAGCAGTCAGAGGCATGTGACTGTGTCACCAAACAGGCAGCAGCAAACACGAGGCCTAATCTGATGAAAATGCTACAAGCAAATGGCAGCAACTGAGCTGGGAATCCCGGTCAGAAATTGCTCCAAGTAACAACTAAAAATACAAATACACCAGGCTCTTGCAGGAGATGTGTGACTCAGAATAAGACATAAATCTTCAAATGTGAGTATCAGCCAAGTCCTGAAGCTGAGTGCAGCAGGAAAGCTGTCTGTCACTTGGAGCCACGTGTGCCCTAAAGCCTTCAGCGCCACGGTCCTGGCTGAGACAACACATTCTCCATTTAGCACGGAAGGCGATGGTGTAGGGGTCAGCATTTTCTCACAATGGGAAGGGATTCATACACTTCCACTTCAATCACTACATCCTGCATCATGAATTACTATAAAAAATAATCATTTTCAACACGTCCCATCTCAGCCTCCCTGATGAAGGTGAATGAAAGTCCTCCAAAGCCTTGCCTCTCTGCATTACACCTATAGGAAATCTGGAGTGAGCTGAAGTGATTTTGGTACAGGGCTACCAGATCATATCATAAGAAAGGCTTTGGTGAGAAAAACTCCTGGAAGCACCCATAAGCAGTAGCAGAGAATACAAAGCCTTTGCTTTGGAGGTGGGTGGCACCAGCATCTTCAACCTTTTTGCAGTCCTGGGCAGTTCCAGAGCAGCAGTTAACATGGCCAGGCAAGCAGCAGACACAGGACAGTGGTCTGGTGAGTCACAGAGACACCTGCAGTGATGGAAATAGTACCAGCTTGTCGCCCTGCAGAGGGACAGAGTGGACTGGAGCCAGTTCAAGAAACCACATGGAACTGCTCTTTGGGTACCACAGTCGATCCAAACAGAGCACAGTATTTGGTGGCCAAACAGATAAGGTATTCAAGGTCACCTCCCCAACAAACAAGATTTGAGTGAATGACAGATGAATAGGGGCACTTTCAGGGCTCTCTTCCCAAAGGAACTTGCTGCCAACTACCAATCACCTCAGGACCAAGTTGTCTTTAAAGAAACCCAGCATGAGGTTGTAACAAATATGATGGATGCTTTTCACCTGGAAAGGCCCTTCCAAATGTAAGTTCTCCAGTTGATTTTCTGCAACTTTCAACCACCACTCATTAAGCAGTAAATAACCCTCTGTCCTTTCCATCACAGTGTCTATATGTTAAATAGTGTCACTTCAGCCTGTGCCTGAAGTTCTCAGTAGATACAATATAGAATCACAGAAGGTTTGGGTTGGAAAGGACCTCAAAGATCACCTGGTTCTACACCCATGCCCTGGGCAGGGTCACCTCCCATCAGCCCAGGTAGCTAAAACCTACATCCAGCCAGGAGTTGAGGGGCATCCACAGCCTCTCTGGGACACACCCAGAAAGTTTTCTTTTCAACAGTGTGGACAATGATCAGTTAAAATCCAGAAGCATCTAGCTAGTATCAACACCTCTTTCCTCTGCCCCTGCAAGACAAACCAATACCAACAGCAACTCTGAGCAGCTCTAATTCCTTTGCCTCAAAGGAAACATAGGTCCGACTGCTCTTTCTACATCAGCAACTGCCTTTGGCTTTCAAAAGTCATTGTTAAGACCTGTTCCATGTCAGAAGCAAGAGAAGAGGCTCTTTAGCAAGAGCAGTGCCTCTCTAGGATTCTGCAGAAAGCCTTTTCCTTGGAGAAGGAGAAGAGGACAGACTTGATGTCCACAGAAAGACACATGAGTTTTGTACATGTCTGACAGGCAAATCATTCACCCTCAAAAGAAGGTAGTAAGCTTTTTATTACAGTCAGCCTCCTCTTGGTTGAGTTTTCAGATTGAGTTTTGTGACCAGACACAAATGAAGTTTAAAAAGGTCAGTAATTCCAAACCAGGACCCTGAGGTTGATGTACACCTTGACTCTGGTCCCTCTGGAGAGCTGAGTTACTAGGAATGGCTCTCCGGAGCTTCATTCCTTTCCCCAACACAACAGACTCAGGGACCCCACTGATGGGGAAGGTATCCCACAGCTTACCGAGCGTCTGCTGGTTGCGGACGCCACCTATGACCACGCAGATCTCTGCAGGCACGTCTCCTGGCCCATCTTTCATGCTCTTCTTGGAATCTTTGGTGTCATCCTGCCAGATTCCCTCTTCAATATAGTCATCTGGTACCTCTGTTTTCACCTTCACCTCAGTCATCATTCCAGCTTCTTCACTGGGTGAGGACTGAGATGTCACCGACTCGGAGCCCTCCCCTTTTGGGCTCCGCGGGCTCCTCTTCAAACACTCCCTGAATGGGGAGAAAAGAGAAGAAAATGTGAATCCTCATTGTCACACACTCACTTTCTAATCACTAGGCCATAATCAAAGGTACTTCCTTGTAATGTAATTTATTTATAATAAGTATGGGTACGTATGCTTGTCTGCCATATATGGTAAGTAACTAAAATTAACTAGTCAAAAGTAGTAAAACCATCTGCAGTATAATTATATTTAGGGATATTAGGGACATTACAGACACAAGTACCACAGATGACACAGGAAGCATGATGTGTGAGGAAAGGCAAGAAGGACAAATGAAGACCCTGGTCTATTTAGAACCAGATGAAGGAAATAATGTGTCTTTATCTTGGAAAGAGAAATTTGGAAATTCAAGGGGAAAAATCATTCTAACTTAATATATATTCAAAAGTTCTGAAGAGCAGAAAAAACTCAACACCCCAAAGCTGTAAAACAACATCAGTGGAGGGATTTTGAGCAGGACATGTGAGGACCAGGCTGCCCAGGCAAGGGGTTGAGGCACCATTCCTGGAGGTACTTAAGAGACAGGCAGACTTAGAGCTTAAAGATACGATTTAGGGATGTCAGAGTTGGGCAGACGGTTGAACTTGATGATCTGAAAGGTCCCTCCAACCTAGTCCATTCTATGAGCACATAACCATCTAGAAGGTAGACTCTCCTCCAGGTACACCATCCCATTAGTCCCTATGGTTTTTCAAAGTGGTTATTAAAAAATTCCAACATGCAACACAAAGATAAAATAATTACTAGTTCAGCACAGAAATAAAAAAAACGAATTATATAACAATAGCTTAGACTACTCAGAAATACTAATTGTAAAGACTCCGGCATGTGTAGAATCATATAAACACTGGGAATGGCTAAATGTGTTTGAAAACATTTTAAGCAGAAGTAATAGATAAAATTAAGTGAAAGACAGACTGAACTGATGGATGAAAGTTATTACTTCATGCAATACCGAAAGAAAAGGAAATCCCATGGCTTAGAACATCACAGAAAGTCAGAATGAAGTAGGAGTGTTGGCAGACCACCACCTGCAATGGTTTCTGACAGGGTTATGAAGTTGGTCAAGAAATCAAAACACTCCAACTGCAAGCAAATGCACCCAGCAGGTGATCAGGGAAGATGGAGAAGAGAGCAGCAGATGAATGAAGAGAACAATCTTCTGCAATAATTACTGCCCAAACTCCTACACAGCCATATAGTTGCTGTTTCAAAATGGGTCGGTCACATTGTATTGCCAGCTATTTTATTATTCATCCCTCCTTTCTCATTAAGGAAAGAGACGTACAATTAATAGCCCCTAAACAGCAAGAATTAGCCTTGACCTGCCTCCCCACTCATTGCCATCCTCCTCACACACGCTCCAAAATTATACAGGCCTTTTACAAGAGAGAAAGATGAATTAAGAGAGAGAAAACATGGATGAAAGCTGGACAATCTTTATGGTAATATTATTGGATGCCCAAAAGGCCCATCAATCTCACCCAGCAGCAGCTGAGCGCCAGTTCTAAAGGGAAAGACAGCAGCCAGGAGCTGAAGTGCCAAACATCCAGCAAAGGGTGAGATTAATTGCAAATCAATCAAACTGAGAAGGTGTGAAGCACAAAATACTGATAAAAGCTGGGAAAGCGATACAGTGGGGGGAAAGAAGGTGGAGGAAGATCAAAAGCAAACCAGTACAATTCCCACTGGTCTGAAGAAAGGTGAAGGCAGTGAGTGAAAGGCATCTTCATATTCAAAGGGGGGAAATGCCCCACTTACAGACATTACAGAAACCTCTGCTTTCCAATCCTGGCCAAAACAAGTGAAAAAGCAATGCAGTTGTCAAGCAATGTAGAATTAAAAGCTGATACAACTAGTAGTGAGGCTTTCAGAGGAGATAATAAATTGGGAATGAACACAAGAGATCTCCTGACAGCACCCAACTTTGCATGGTGTCCCATTCAAATAGAAACCAAAGCAGCAGGACATGGAACACAGTGAGTGATGGGCAACTGCTGCAAAGCAAAACTCCAATGAGTATTGCTCCTGAGCAGAGATATTTCCACAGGGCACCTGAAGTGGTTACTGCAGTACAAATTCATTCATGCTCGGGAATGAAACTGATCATTACTGTTGCTAGAAATGAAACATGGAGAGGGAAAGGAGTGCCAAAGCAAGAGGACCTATGGCTCCAAATGCTGGTTCTGCCCAAACCCAGCAGCTCTAGCATAGCCCAGTGTGTTCAGTTTTTTTGTGTGTGCACCCACAAAAAAAGCATCCATAGCCATGATCTTAGCGGGCAGGTCAGGCTGCAGCCACAAAGCCCTCAAAGACTAACACAATTTTCAGATACACGAACTTGAGATGAAACAAGGAGGTAATTTTCTGCCCATAAGAAGCTATTCCCAGTGTGTTGCAGACAGACTGAGCGCCCTCATTTTTAGAAGGTGATTAGAAAAACTGAAGATGGTTCCAAAAAGCACCACTGAAATGGTTTAAGACTGGGAAAAGAGATTTTATGACTCTGCAAGACCAAAAAACTTTAAATCTGTTTTTCACGCCAAAAGGAAGACTGAGAGATGATCTGATTGCAGCGTATTATCATCTGCATGGGGAGAAAATACTGTCTTCCCTTAATTTGGCAGGCAAAAGTAAAGTACGAGCTCATTGCTGGAATCTGGAACTAGTTGAAATGAGGCATAAAATATTTGCATGGATGGTGGTCCACTGGAACAACTGTTTTCCAAAGGATGCGCTCAGGGAGAACAAATCTCTCCAAGTCTCAAATTCAAAGTATCCATATTTGGCCAGCCCTGGATTACTGGGCTCCATACAGATGTGTACTGGCCAGAGTTGGTGGCCTGATGATGTAGGAATATATAAATTATTACACAAGACTATTGGACCCTCAAAAACTTTGTTTTTCACACTTCCTTTCTGGATCCATCTCTGTCAAGGAAGTAACTTCCCAGCTGGACTGGCTGCTTCTAGGTGGGACTTAAACCTTCAGATATTAATTAAAAGCAATGCTATTCTTCTAACACTACCTTGTGTGTTTGCAGCCTGAGTGGGTACTTGGTTTACAGAAGGCCATTCTCCTCAGTTACTTTACTCACTGTCTTCTGCATGGTTTAATAGTGCAGAAGCCCTGAGAAGAGCCTCTCAAATAAGACCAAACAAAGTAAGTGAAACCATAAAAAACAGCATTACTGTATTTTTACGACTATCTTACAGTTATCTTACTATCTTCTGTCTTCTGATGCTTTCCAGAAGAGAAAAAAAAAAAGCAGTTCCCAGGTTACAGAATGGTTACCACCATACTGAGGACAAAGCAGGGGGTGACCCTTTGGCCCTAGAGCTCCCATTTGGCATTGCTTGATGCCACACACTGCCTGAGGACCCAGCTGAGCCCCACACAGACTCATGTCCTGCCCATATCCCAGGGAAGAACTCTAAAGTAGTGAAAAGGGAATTAATTATAAATACTAAGGTGTTTTTTCAGAGGTTAAAAATTAAAATACACATGTACACATCAATGTGTGTGTTTATGCTCATGCTCATACACATATATGCATGTGTGTGTGCAAGATGATGCCAGAGATGCATCTCTGCCAGAATCCCTGTGTGATATTCCGCTCCTACCCCTTAGTGCCACAACAGCATTCCATCCATATCCTCTGCTGAGATCCTCAGAGGCCAGAGTATTATTGCACAAGCCAGATCCTTCTTCCCAGCACCCAGGGCCCCACTATCCCCACTGCCTGAGCCAACACAAGCTTCATTCTTGACTTGAATGGCTGGGAGTCAGTTCCATACCACCACCACTACCTTTTTTCATTGCTGCTCTACTTGAAAAGGAAGAAGACTTTGGTTCCAAGGATGTCAACTGAGTTATGTATCAGTATTTGGTCCTGGAAGCAGAGTTAGTTCCCAGCAGGAACCATGAGGTGACCATGTCTCCAAGTGCTGTGAACATGAGGCGCAGAAATCACGCTGCACTAACCCAGAGATCAGACCCATCTCCTGAACCTCTACAGGCACTGCTGAGTAACAGACTTGATGCCAGGAACCAGTGATGTGGTCACAGCCTCCACTTGGTGGAGACAACAGCATACAGCAACTATGGGACAAGCGACCATGAGTCAGATCTCCCTCCAGCAGCCATCCATCTCCTGGTGGCTTGGAATGCTATACTCAGCCTCATGCCTATCCCTTTTCTGGGTGAAACAGTAAAATTTTACTGTGTTCAAGTGTAGCCTTCCAGAGATCAGCTGCAGCTCCCTCTGCAGGTCTAACCTGTATTTAATATCCATGGAGTGATGCACCCTTCTTCAAACAAATACTGTTTGCACAGGACTAAAAACTGAGAGACATCAAAACAGAGGTTACCAGAGCACACAGGCTCATGTGGCTTGAACCCTGTCTCCTTCCACACAGTCCATCTAACTTCTCTATTTTTTTGAGCTCTTCTGGGGAATACCAACCTCCTTTACTGTTTATTGTCTTGTCTTTACTGAGTTGTGGCGCTTGGTAATCCAAGAGGTTCTTCCTTGCCACAGAGAAGCCTTGGGATCACACACTGCTCACACCATCACTCACTGGTGTGCCTGGTTGCTTCTACAGGTGAGGTTCTCTTTCATTTTCCAGAGCAGACTCTATGGATTTTAAACATTAAAGAGGCAAACAAACATTGTGCTTGCATGTATCACTCCTGTGACTAAGTAGGCCACAGAGCCAATTACTGCATTACCAGCTCTACCATCTCACAATGCTCATTTCAACATTGCTGCCTGCTTTGATCATCAGACTTTCATCTTCTGATGACGTTACGGCCACTTTCATGTCAAATACGAGCATGGGAAGGCAGAAGAGATTTAAGGAGGCCTTGATGAAGACTCATCGTGGTGAACTGGAAAGGCAGGAGTAAAAATGGGTTCCTGGGCCCATTTAGGCTCAGCTTCCTTTGGTCCTACATTCATGATAGTTTATAAAGGCTTGAGAGCACAGATGGATGATGCAGCAAGATAATAGGGACAAATGGCCAAGCAAGGAGTGCAATTTTGGCTATGATGATGATGAGCCTGGACAATGCCTCACTGGCATCAGAGCAATGAGCAAGGAGAGGGCAATACAAGAAGCTCTTTCAGATGGCTTATGAAGGCAACAGCTGATTGTTCACATCCATCTGCTCTGCAGGGCAACATTCTACCTAAGAATCTAGTGGATCTCCTTCCAGCCAGTCTCCCTCAGTAAGAAGCAAGCAAGGAGAAAGGGTGCAAACCAATGAGCTGAAATGTGGTGACATTTCCATCTTTGTAAAACACTTCCTTCTAGCTGTGGTAAGCAGAACCAGCAACGATTGAAAGCAAACAGGGCCCGTCAGCTGCTGCAGCCAGAAGAAACTTGCGCTCACAGCTTGCTTTTTCTGATGTGGAGTAGCATTCTCATAAATAATGAAAGTGACTAAAAGCTACTTAAAAAACACACACTCCTCCCTTATGAAAGAATGAGAAAAAACCCCAATTATAAAAGGACATTTCTTCCAGCTAGGAATAATTTGTCATGTAATTCTCTGAAGACAGCAACAGAAACATGCATGCTCCGTGCTCCCTTTTGAGTGATCTGTGATTGCGTATGTACTCAGATGGCTTCTAATGAGGCTATTTTTACAGCACACATCCTGCTGAGCTTCTGGGGAGGGGCAAAGTGAGATCAGCGGAGAATCAGTCTTCAGTGTCAGCTTCATGTGTTTTTTCTCCTCCAAAGGAAAGGAAAAGGAAACAAATGCAGAGGAGCACATACTTCTCTGAATCAACACCTACAGCAGACATGGAGTATCTTCAGTTCTTTCCTGGACACCAGTCATGCTGGAAGAACCAGAAACATATCACTAATGTCTTGATGAGATCTGCAATGGTGAAATGCAACTTCTCTTTGGTTCTGAACACCCTGTGCCCATTTATGCTACTGAAGCCTACACTTGTCGGGTCTTCGGTGCACTCTCCTGGTCTGTAGGATGAAACAGGGTGAGAAGAGTGCAGTAATAAGGATGACCAGAGGGCACCTGAAGGAACCTGCTTTGCACAACCCACCAGGACAATACCACCAGTATGATGTTACAACTCATCTTCTCAAAGCCAACATGCAACTTGTTTGTCCTCCATCACATCGTGCCTCATGTCAAACCAAAAAACTGCCAGAAAGGAAAGGAAGCAAAAAGTGGAGGAGGCTGAAACTCAATTTACAGATGTTTCCCACTCTTTTTAAAGAAACAGAAGGTTCCCACCCTGAACTGAGGGATGTGCAATGGGCAGAACAGATATAAGTGAACACTCATTTCCCATGGAGATGATGCAAGCAGAGACTGAAAAAAAGCCCATGTAAATTTAAAACCTGCTTGTCTGATAAATTATTTGTGGTGACCTTCCCACTTCCTCCCCATAACTCTCATTCATTCCCTGGAGCAGCTGAGCTGCATGGGCATTGTGTCCCATACCAGGAAGAGGGAAGCTGAGCAGGTTGGGAAGCAGAGGACATCATCAAGGACATCTCTTTTGCAGAATTTACTAGGAAAAATATTTTCAAGTTCAATGTTAACAAGGAGAAAAGGCAAGAGCTCTTTCTTCCCACATTACAGTTGAACACTTCTAGTCCCCATGCCTCCATGCCGGCAGCTTTCAGATCTTCCCTTGCAGTCTTGAAAGCCAGAGAAACCAACCTAGTCATCCAACCAGCCTTCTCCAGCACAGATCTCAGAACTGTTCCTTTCCCAAAACCACAGCTGCAGCTTCAGCCAGTGTCTCCTTTACAGAAGCTGTCTTGATTTCAATGTATAAAAATTGCTGGAGTAACTATTACATCTCTGAGTCCCTAATCTGAGTAACTGTTTCCCAAAACAGGCATCCCACTTCCACAACATGGACTGATGTTTTATAAGGACTCCATGGTCATGTTCCACAAGTTGGTCTCAGTTCTCTTCAAAATTAACAATTTCTAAGATGCCATTTGGCACACAGTCAACTTTTCTGCTCTCTCTCCCCAAAATAAACTGAAATCAGAGAACGAGACCGTGTCTATCTGCAGGCAGAAAGGTAACAGTAACTGCCATTTATGTTTTTCTGGAAGAAATGTCCTAAATAAGTACCAATACTGTCATGGAGTTCATAGATCTTGAAGGACCTAAAAGCTTTTTTTCAAAAGAGAGATGCCCCAAAGAGGATCCCTTGGTAACAGGATCATTTTAAGAGCAGCCAGCTCTTAAAAATGGAGGCAATGACTTCCAAGCCCCCCTCCCCCAAATAAATAATGTGACACTTGGTGGTGTGGGGTGGTGTCAGTGCTGAAATATGAGGAAAACAAACAAAGCAGCACAATTTTCTCAATTATCTCCATCTACTAAAAGACACAACCTTCCCTGACAACAAACACTGCTTCAGTGAGTGCAAGAGGAGTTTAATCACATGAGCATTCCTCAAGGGATGCTCACCAGCTCCAACCCAAAAAGGTAAAACTACAGGACCAAAATTAGGCTGCCCTCTCCTCTAGAAATTAAACATTAAAATGCAAACCAGAACAATAGTCAAGAGCCACAAAGAATTCCTAAGGTATTAGCAAAACAAATTCCCTTCAGTCCTTATTAGGAATATCTTGAGGATGGTTTGCAAAGTCTAACCAAATATGAAAAAAAAAATTAATTTGGCTTATCTAACAAAAAAACAAACGCAAGCCATTTGCCAAAAGCAAAAGAATTCAGTCAGATAAAAAATGCAACATCCAAATGATGCAGGTTAAAAACTAAATTTAAGACGATAACAGAATAGCTGCCAGCATCTTTAAATTTTCAAGCGTGGAAATGTCAACAAAGAAATTCAGGGAAAAACAAAGAGAATAGATTAAGGGTTTATTTATATCAGTGAAAGAGCTCTATGCAGCTTGATTAAGAATCAACTGAGGGAGTGACAACTGTGTGCCAGCATCCACAGGTCACTCAACACAGCCATCAGGAGACTTCATCATACCATGCCACCAACCTGGCCATAAGGTGAATGGGGAAAAATGGGAAAAGATGGATGGAAGAGGAGATCTTGGGATTAGGAGAACTCCCCAGATAAGGAATGATACGAAAAAGATGGTAGATGTCCTCTGCTGAAAATACACATGTATTTAATGTAAAGAAGCTCTGAGGGTCTACACCATTATCAGAACAACTCAGGACAGGAGAAGGGAGGGGGTGACCCACAGAAAACAATTTCCTGCTAACTTGGAAGGATATTAGAGCAACAGTGATACAGGATTTCACAGCTCCAGGGATGTTTCTTCACCTTGCACCATCTAAGGCCCTCTGAGGCCATGGTGCTTAGCAAATTGGTATGGATTGCACAGAAAATATGACAGTCCCATGAGAACCAGGATGTGCATGGGCACCAGCACATCTTCTTAGAAATTCCTATGATCTTCTTTTTGGTTTCAAGAAAACTTGCCTGGGTTTCCCACAGCTTCTGCGTATGGAACCAAACTGTCCACTTCTCTTAAACTGGCCAGAGGGGACTTTTGGGGGAGATCTGTGCTTGTTGGTTGGTTTATTTCTTTTTGAGGATGGCTGATGAGAACCCTTTGGAGAGCATTACAGATTATTAAAGACAATGCCAAATTACTAATAATTTTCTCTCTTTCTGATGTAGGACAAGTCTGAAGTTCTTCACACCCTATGCCTGGAAACCCCACAAATGGCCTTCTAAAGAAAGGAGAAACAATTGAAATAATTTTGCTTCTTGGAAACACTCAGCCCTTGGCCTGTCTGACCGCAGGGTATGAAGCCTCCCAGAATTAAGAGGACAGCAAATTCCAGCTTGAGCACACATGGAGGCTGTCCTCATTGAATGCTGAGAACCTGTGAAAACTGGTCCATTGGGAGAGGAACCTGCAGAAGATTTGGTGCCATCCCAGAACAGAACCAACCCTGGGTTACAGCTGCTCGGGAGGTTGCGTCTGCAAAAGATAGAGCAAGAAATCCAGGGAGGAGAAGGAAAGATACTACCAGTGAGGCTGGAGAAGGGAGAACTGAGAAGGAGCTAAATTGGTACAACCACTTCCCAGTACCAACTCCTTCAGCTGAAAAACCCCATCTTCTAAGTTAGAGACTGAAATGACCAAACTACATCAGCATCACAGCTCGGTCTGGCACACTGGGGGAAGACAACATCATGTGAGAGCTGGGAGATCACCATACTCCAGCTTAAAGGGTCTGCTGGAAATGCTCCTGCCTGTACAGCACCCAGCCTCCCTTGAAATCAACAGTCTTCTGATGGACCTCTATCTTCAAGAGACAGACGTCCCTTATTAGGACCTCTACGACAACACTGTCTGGTAAGCCCCTGGCCCAGGCTGTCCAAGAAGCTGCCCCATCCCTGCAGGGGTTCAAGGCCAGATTTGACAGGGCTTGGAGCAATCTGGTCTGGTGGGAGGTATCTCTACCCAGGGCAGACAGTGGGAATCAGATGATCTTTGAGGTCCTTTCCAACCCAATCGAGTTCACGGTTCTGCATTAACACTGCAATAAAGACAAGACCCATCCGTACCCTCACAGACATAACACCAGTAGCTCTGGGATTTTCCTTGTGTTTTGGGAGCAGAAGATGCTTTTCCGCACAGCTACATCTGTGCTGTGAGCGGGTTCCCCGGCTGGTGACAGCCCTGGTGCAGACGGGGGCTGAGCTTCCAGCTGGCTCCGTTCCCTCCACAAACAGATGCAGTTCCTATATCAGGGTCTGATTTATTCAGCAGGAGTCTCGCACATTAAGCATAGTTAAGTCTGAAAACAAATCTAATGACTTTAAAATAAATAGCCGACGGAGGACTTGAAACTAAAATTCTTCCTTCCTCTGACACCCACCACATAAACAATAATAATTATATAAAACCGTGTCTAACACATGACTACACAAGGCTCTGGTGACCAAGAAAAGCACACGCTGCTTGTCAGACATAATTGCACATTTGGTTTTTCAATTATTTCTTGTCGAGATCCAGAGCCCACCATCTGAACACTGACATTAATTATTGGTAAGTAGTGAGTTTTACAACAGCGTTACACGGACTCCCAAGGATTGCCCTGAGGTCGGTGGCTCCCAGCACCATTCCTGTGCTGCCCTCTGGTCACAGAATCACAGAATGACCTGGGTTGGAAGGGACCTCAAGGATCATGTAGTTCCAACCCCCCTGCCTAGCAGGGCCACCAAACAAACACATTTACTAGATCAGGTTGCCCAGGGCCCTGTCCAACCTGGCCTTGAACACCTCCAAGGACGGGGCATCCACAACCTCCCTCGGCAGCCTGTTCCAGGACCTAATCACTCTCCTAGTAAAGAACTTCCCCCTAACATCCAACCCAAATCTTCCCTCCTTCAACTTGGATCCATTTCCCCTAGTCCTGCTATTGTCAGCCCTTTCAAAGAGTTTACTCCCTTCCTGGGTGTAAGTTCCCTTCAGGTATTGAAAGGCTGCAATGAGGTCACCCCGCAGCCTTCTCTTCTCCAGGCTGAACAAGCCCAACTCCCTCAGTCAAGCCCTTCAGGACCATCACATCCATGAGTGGTACCAAATCCGGCCCAATACATGCAGAAAGGGTTTCTGAAGAAGCCTCCAGAAACTTGCTGGTAGACACCAGCAGAATATGGGATTCCCAGGCAACATGCCACATCCTCAAGAGCCCTTGTCACCTACTGAAGCCACCTTCCAGCTGAGTCCCCTCCATGCTCCCCCTTCTTGGCAACACACTCCATCATGCAAGAAAACATCCTCCCTTTGATTGGCTTTTAATTTGCTGCCTTTTAATTTCATTGACTGCCTCTTTTTCATTTTTTTTCCTTGCAAAAGGAATAGAGAAGCCTCTGATCTACCTCTTCTGGAGTATTCAAAAACACATGCAGCTTTGTCATCTTGTCACTGAGTTATCACCTTATCCAAGGCAAACAGTCACCTTCTCTTCTGCCTCTCTTTAAGGAAGGTGGGTTTTTTATGCTCCTAATAAGGCTTTTCACTTAAAATTTTCCAGTAAGTGCAGAGTGAGGTCTTTCCTACCCCACACAACTTAACAAGGCAGGAGAACAGAGAGTGTTTTCTGCCACCATGAATTCTCAGCTGCACACTCTGAACCACGTTATTTCAAAGGCAGAGACAGGCCCCTACGGCGGGGGGATCAGATCATAAAATCCCTTTGCCTTCTGAGCTTTTAACATTTACTTGAAACAGAATAAAATCAATTCAATGCAATAAATAAATAAAAACAGCATCGACCCGATACTATGGTCACCACATGAAGACTGAGCATTCTACAGTAGGAAAAAAGAAGCTGTAGAAAGATAAGAGCTGTTCTGGCAGCCTTTTTTGGCTTGGATTTTGGGGGTATTTTTACCCATATAAAGTAATGGTTAAAAACTTTGTCAATAGTTTGCAATTAGTGAGAGTTTCAAAGAGGAAATAACTTTGAAAACCATCTACCTTCCATCCCCAGCCAGGAACAGCCTCACAGATTCCATCAAAACCAAACTTCAACCTTCAGTCACTAATACAGCTTTCTTGAAAAACTACATTTTTATTCCATTTTCTGTGGTTTTTTTAAACAAACTCAGTAATTTTCTCTATTTGGACCACCTTTTGTTCAGTCAAGCAGAGAATGAAGTGGATTTTGTTTCTACTTTGCTAAAAGGAAAACTGATGGCCCATTTCACATAAGGAGGGTGCACAATCCCTTTGTTGCAACACTCAGTCCACTCCTTGATGCATCTTCAGTGTTGCTCCTGCTGCCAGGCTAGAGCTATCATTATTTTCCTACATTTCCAAGTATTTTTGTCACAAAATTTTTTAAACCATGAAGATGAATTTGCTACTTTGCTTGTGTATTGAAGACTACCAGGAATGGAGTTAGAGCATGTGTAAGACCACATAAATCCTACTGTCACAAAGCCACACTTAACTCTCAGCTCCCACCATCTCTCCAGTGCTGCCCTGCAGAGGAAACATGACTAAGAGAAATTTGTGCCTGGCCAAAAAAACAAAAAACTGCATCTTCTTCCATGCTTTTACAGCTCTGGACTGATTCCATTAGACATCTTTCCTGCAACCCTGCATGCCCAGCAAGGTGAGACACCTTGTGACACCAAGAGGGTGGCAGCAGAGGGGACATGTGGAGATGACTTCCCTGCATGGAACCTGGCTTGTCCTGTGCTCACCAGCGCAGAGCTGCAGAGACAACCCATGGTGGGATCCAAGTGGGCTGAGGTGGGAGGACACCCTCTCCTCTTGTCTCATATGGGATCACGAGGATCCACACCCAACAGCTGCAGCATAGCCCAGGATCTCCATCCAAGAACCTCATCCTACAGTGGACTTTGCACCATGGTGGGGGCATGGGACAGGAGGAACTCAGCCATCCCACCAAACAGTGCATGCAAACCACCCCTCTTTACCATCACCAAGGCCAAAATTATCCCCTTGCATCTGTCATTTTAGTAAAATCCAAAAATGGGTGTATGGACTGTGCTCCAACAGCTCCCAACTCATCCTTCTCATGCAGTCCCCTCTAAGACAGAGACCCCATTCAAGCGGAGACACATCTGCCCACCACATCCCAGCCCAGCAGAGAAAACCATCCACCTACCTGCTGGAAGAGCTCCTCCGCCCACTGCTGTTGCTCTCGGCGGCCTGAGGGTGCAAAAAAAGGGTAAAAAAGGCTGTTTAGGTTAAGAAAGGCTAGACTGTCCTCCTGCCATCTCCCTGCACCAGAATCCCAGGGGTTTTTCCATTCTGAGGGACATTGTGCACCATGTTGGTGGGACATGTGCCCTGAAGATCTTCTACAAGAGGTTAAGGCAGGACATCAGCCCCAGTTCCACCATAGAGGCTACCATCTGAACCAATCTCTCTACTTGTTCTCATGCAATTATTTTATTGGTTTTTTACTGAATTTTGATGTAACTCTCTCTCCTATGCAAAAATATGCAATCAACTAGAGATACATAAGCCAGAAATAGCCAATTTCAAAGCTGTGTCCAAGCTGAGATGGCCCCACTCCTGGATTAGAGGGGAAGGTCTAGGTGAACCTCTCCTCATTAGCCTCAAATTGCCTAATTGAGGCGCTCTGAGCTGTCAGCAGGGAGTCACCAGGGTCTCCTCCTCCTTTTCACCTCGTTCCCCCAGCACTCAGATGAGAGCCTTCCTTGGAAAGACAATATTATTCCAAACTCAGAAATTTTATTTCTGAATTTGTGCAAATACAAGTTAAAAGATATTAGCTGCATTTCCCATTTTGTGCAAATGGCAGAAACAGGCAATTCATGTGCAGCAGGATGGGGGCCAGCCAACGATTTCGATAAAATAAACCCTTTTTTAATTTAAATGCTAATGCACTGAATTAAAATTTAATAACTGAGGAAATTGAAAAGCCGAGCAGGAATATTGGAAATAAATCCAAGCAGAAACAGCTGAAATTAAAAATTCTAGAGAGTGGGAGGATAGCAGCTAAGCTGTCTTATATGATTACATTTTTTTTAGGTTTTTTATTTTTTTTTCTTTTTCAGAACGAAGGGGGGAAGGAAAAAAAAAATCCTATCTTTGGCTGGCTGTAGGGCAGTAAATCGAGAGCGCTGTGATTTATTGCTCAATTTTCCTGAGGGAAAAAGGCTTTCTTTCATGCTGAAATATTTCATAAATTTCAAGCCAGCATAAATTCTTAATTTAAAAGTTATGGAGGTCACATTTAGTGCACTGGTGCAATTCTGAAATCTTAAAGGAATAGTTACCAAAAAAAATTACGATTTTATTTTATTTTTTTAATTTTTCATGTGAAATTTTGTTCAAAGGAATTCTCTCAAGTTACACAAAGCAGAAACACATTCTGGTTTCTGAAGGTTTAAGAAATCCACTGGAAATTAAGAGATAAAAATCTAATTAAATTACAAAATTGAGGTTTTTTATTATTATTATTATTATTGTTAGCCACTTGAGGAATTTCTGTTAAAAAATTTCCTCCCTCCATTGCCTAGGAAAAGGCAGAAGGGAGGAGCTGACAATGTAATTGCTTCTGTTAGATCTCCAATCTTTTGTGAGCACTGATATGTTCATTTGTTATACAGCTGTTCAGCTACAGAAAGGATGTCAGAGCACCCATAATTCAAAGCAATCAATCAAAAATTAATGATTTGTCATGCTTACACAATGGGAAAAAAAAAAGAAAAAAAAAAAAAAAAAAAGTTTTATGGGTTCCTGCAACCGGTAGATTGCTCAAAGCTTCAGGGCATTTTCTAGAAGATTAGATCTGTGTGTACAGGAAAAAAAAGGGGAGAAAAAAAGAAAAAAAAAGGATTAAAAAAAAGAAGATTTATGTACAGACAAGGTAGGAACCTTGTGGGTGCTGGGGCATTAGTATGAGATCACTCAGAGACGGGGTATGCTGCCACTCCATTTGTTGAAAGAGCCTTCTGCTCAAGTCAACGTCACCCATCACCCCTGTGCCACATTCCCCGCTCACAGGAAAACTGCCCAGCACCTGCAATTATAATTCCACAGGCAAAATACCAGCTGAATGTAAAGGTCGCCTGGTTAAGCACTCATGGAAGCTGCAAAATGCAGAAATCAAAGTCAAAGGCTCCACCTTGAATCCACACTATCTTTGAGATCACTCCAGCTTTGCCACCAAACACCACCTAAATCTCACCAAAAATTAAAATGTTTCTGGTTTGGGAAGCACAAAACCAATCTCAACTTTGGCAAACTATCGGAGATTGTGAAGTCATTCATCTTCCATGTCAGCAAGAATTTCTTTTCATATAAATTCATTTCAGGAACATGTCATGGAAGGATAATGCTCCCTACATGAAGCCTGTGGATGTTCTGATGTTGTATTTTATTTGCAGCTCCAGAAGCACTGGCTGGTGCCTCCGCTATGATTTACTGCCCAACCTAACACAAGCATTACTCTGCAAAGGATCATGCATGTAATTAATTTTATGCTACTTTTTCATATTGGTATTTGGAGTTGAGCAAGTGAATTACTGGAAATAAATGACATGGTGGCATGGTTACTGCAGCCTCTCCACTACTTGGCCATCACCAACATCCACCATGGCAATTTTATTATTTACTCTTTTTTTTTTGCTTACATTGTGGGTGTGCCTGCCCTGCCTTTCTGTCCTTTATTTTTTTAAAAATAAAAATTCTAATTCTTATTTTCTGTTTTTTTGACCTCTTTCCATGGACTCCTCCCCTCAAGATGTAGCACATACTGCAAAAGACAAGAAGTCCAAGAGGAGCACAGATAGGCAGGCGTGATGGTGTAACATCAATCACTGGGGATGTTCTAGACCTTAAAAGAAACAAATGGATCCACAAGAAAATAGGAGTGCTCAGTCTAGATGGTTTCATTCAGCCATGATGGAAAGGAGGTATCTCCTCAGCTTCTCCATGAGGGAAACAGTCAAAACCCACTGATGGAGATGGGCAGAGCTAGAGCAGCTGGCTTTGGGCTGCTACAAGTCCACAGCTGACTACTTCATGAGGATCCATTAGACCCAAGCAGCAAGCCAGCTGAAATGCACTTTTTTTCCCTTTTATTTTCCAGTAAGCACATTTGGAATCAAACATGAAGGCCACACTGTTAATCCATTTAAAACAAAATGCATTTCAATTCTAAAAAGTGGGTTTTAAGGACTCCAAATATCATAATGAAGTCAAATCAGTGATTTGCTGGAAATCACCACCAAACTGCCAACATCCAGACTAGGCTGAAAAGAGCTTTAAAGAAAGTAGCAAATTTGGGAGGGACAATAATTAGTCCTGTAAAATAATTTGCAATTCAAAATACAAATCCCTAGAGCTGCTTTTGTATGTATCAGGTATGTTTAAGGTAGTTTGGCTTAACTAAGGCCAATAAATATCTACTAAATTAAAATGCAAGAAAGCAGAATGCAGTTTTTGGCCATATGCTCTTCCACTTGAGTCGTCAGTGAAAAGTAAATCCTGTGATAACACAGAAATGTATCAGTCAACGTCTCCTCATGGGATAAAGTGTCAAAAATTAGGAGTCAGAGCAGATGTATAACTGACCCAAGAAATGTATGTTTATAGAAAGGGCTACATTATATTGGGAAAAAACCCTAACATTTCAACAGTTCCTGCTAAACAACAAAATAACTAAAAACTCCATAAAAATGTTAAATGAGATTTGGGAAGATTTAAGCATGGGATTACTGCCTGATTGCTTAAACGATGATTAAAAACAATTATTCAAATCACTTGGATTTGCATCCATATAGGCCACGCGTGGATCCACTCCCATGAGCGGGATGGCGGGTGCCAGGACCCCTCACGTACTATTAACAGGGGAGAAACAGGGTTCAAATCCATTTCTTTATTTGAATACAGCCACTCCCCCTCATAATTTGCCTCCAAACTTCATCCCAGCTCTGTTGAGGGGAGATGCCCTTAATTCTACCTGGGGTTTGGAGAGGAGCAGAAGATCCAGCTCCTTTCCCACAGGAGGCAAAGTCAGATTTACTCCCCAGATGATTTGCAAAAAGGGCTGAATTTTTTGTTTTACTGGAGGAACAAAAAAAAAGAAATTAAAAAAAAAAAAGGAAAAGGAAAAACACCACAAACAGCACAAACAGCACAACCTACTTTCCCTGAATGCCTTCCTAAAGACAGATGAATAATTTTTAGCAAAATACACTAAAAATTGCATGTGCAGTTTAGAATGAGCCAGCAGCACCCAGTGTGGAAAAATATCACTCCAAATAATTAAAATTTGGCAATGGGAGACACAGCTAATAACAAGACTCAGAAAGGAATGTGCCATAAAAACAACTGCAGGCCTGCCTACCTGCACTGCCGGTTGTTATTAGCTTCAGAGCAACAGAAAATGCAGGAAGTTCTTTTTTTTTTTTTTTCCAAAACAAAGGGCAAGGCATTGGCAGTTTCCTATTTAATTTTCATTCAAGATGAAATAAAAAGGAAAAAATAAAAAGAAGCTCCACTTTATACCAATGCATTTGCAGAGCAAAAAGACCCATGAATATGTCCATGTCCCCATCTTTGGAGGGGTCTTTGCTTGCCTCAGGCTAAGGAAACCCAAACCCCTATTTTTTAAGTGTCACTGCCGTCCCCTATATCACCCCCACCTCATCCTTCACTCCTCCCAACAAGCTCAGCACCATCCCCCAAAGTTCATAAAGAGCAGGAGCCATGTTGAGCTGATGGGGGAGCCGAGCCAGTATATTCCCATCCCAAAGGAAACCATCTCCTGTCCTCATCTTTCCCTCTGCAGATCCACAGGCAGTCTCTGAAAGGGATGAATTTTCCACCAGGGAACAAGTTCCATGGGCCAGAGGAATGCGCTGCCTATTTCCTCAGCTGCAGCTTCCCCTCAAGAAATAACCAAAATAATGATTTAAAAAAAAATTAAAATAAAGCTTCAGGGAGGAAATTTGAGCTCTTCCCAAGTTATCTTTTCTGGCCCTGCAGCAAAGCTGAGCCCCAGGAGAACAGGGCCTCCTGGGCAGCCCAGCCCATAGCAGGAGCTATAGATACCCCAGTCCTAATACACAGGGTGGGGACTCCTGTAGCAGCTTTAAGAAAGCAACAATGTCAAAATTATTTGTGAGGAATTTCATCCTTTTTCTCAGAGGCAGCCTCATCATGGGACAAAACAAGAATATGGATGGGTGGAGATCAGTGCTCCTCTCTTTGGCAAGGAGGGAAACCCCACAGTGAAAAAATAAAAATCTGAGATTTTGGAACCCTCCGCGAGAAGAACAGGAATGGTTTCTACTTGAGGCCATCAAAAGAAAAGGTAGCAGCTCCCATCCTGGCCACAAAATAGCATTTGGCTCTGGCCAAGCCAGAGATGAGCTTTTCAGGGGACAAGAAAGATGATGGAGCTGTCACCAAGTGGAATAAACCAAATCTGCCAGGGATACACTCAAGCGACACTCAACCCCTCCACATGGGGAACATCTGAGGTGTTGTGGTATCAAAGCCCACAGACCACTCAGTGGCATGAAGACCAAAGATGTCATTTGGGCTCCAATGCAGGCTAAGTCTCCACTGTAAAGAGGAAAGCGTTTGTTACCCCTAGTCATATGAATTATGGACATCCAGCTTTAGAAAGACTTATTTTAACATTGGGATTTCCAGGTTCATTTATGAGGTGACCATGATCTGCAGGAACACAATCTGCTCACCCTGACTGTGTTGGAGAGATGTAACATCCCAACACTCTGTACCTGGTCACATGGAGAACCTATCACTCCCCACACTCTAGCTCCTTTGGACTCCCATGTCCAGAGCATGTTTGAGTACATGACGTTTGTGAGGTTTGCTGAGCAGCCACCTCAACTCCACCAGCATCTCCAGCACACATACACAAACAAATAAACACCTCCTGGAAACAGCTGCCCAGCCTAAAATGAAATCAGTGAGACTTCTCTACGGGAATACAAGATCATCCAAGACTGGCCACCCAAAGAGGACACACATTAATGAAGACCTTAAGCCAACAAACACCATCACCCAATGGCAGGATGACCATGCTTGGCACAGACACTCATGACCTCCCACCACAAGAAACCATTAGGGAGGTGGAGACCCACTGGTCCCTGTCTGATCAGCCCGTGAAATACCAGGGATCTCCTGCAGTCCCACCAGCCAAGCTGCGGAGTCACTTCCACTCTGTGCCCATCTCTATGGTATCAGGGAGCATGAAGAGGTTATGACATTTCTCAATGTGAAGTTGGCAAAAAAATCACTAGGTAATTCCCAAATGCTAATTAGTAACTAACACCACTGACCAAACCAGGCAGGAGGTTAAGCAGCCCAATGCAAAGGCCAAGTTGAGCAGAGGAAAAACCCAAAGGGGAACGATACCCTCCACTCCTGCAGTTTCATTTCACTTCTGACTTCACTGAGGGGCCCTCTACACACTGAATTCAATGCTCTTTGTATTGGCAACAGAATTATTTTTCTTTTAACTTCTTCCTTATTTTCCTTTTTTTTTTTCCCCCAACATGGCTTCATCTTCACAAACAGCAGGATTGGTTCTGTTCAAACTTCTCCCCAAGCTCTAGTCTTAATATGAGAAAGTTGCAGCATGGGGGCAAAATTTAGCAGGCTAATAATAATAATAAAAATCACTATTAAAATCTAGAAATTACTCTCATTCAGTTTCATTGTGTTTACTTCATGTGTACTGTTTATTATCTTCTCATTTTATAATGTTAATTTAATAACCGGGGCGCGCTGCCTGCATCCGCTCAATTTCCGAGCTCCCTCAGAAACTTCTAATTACAAGTTCTTGAAGTTTCAAACTGAAAAGGTCAAATCTCTGCTGGAAAAAGGGAGTTTTGCAAAGTGGGAAGTCACACAAACACCAAAATCATGGAAGCAATGAAAAATCCCATCACCAAATCATCCCCAGCCTGGCCAAGCACTGACCCACACCAGCACTTTTCCCTCTTGAAATGGGAAGAAAATTGTCTCAGAAGGATTCACAGTTTTTATGTTGCTGCCATTTGCTGGGGCTCCTGACACAAAAGAGAGTCATGGGCACATTTAAGGGCTGTAAGCCACTGCCTTCGTGTCAAAGGAATATTCATAAGAGGAATTTTATGAACTTGCTGAAAGTACTGTTGAAATCTGTGCTTTGAATTTCAATTTTTTTCTCCCATGGCAGCCCATGGAAATTCAAGTAGCTCACGCCAGCAGAAGTCAACAGAAAAAAAAAAAAGGGCAACTTCAAATAAATTTCAACCTAAAACTGCAAATGTTCCAATGAGTATTAAAAAGCTTCAATCTGATGTACCTGTTTATTTATTTTTTCCCCAAAACAGTCATGAAATTAAAATTATGAATTAAATCAATGCAGCAAATTGCTCTGGATTTAAAGAGTTACTCCTTGATTAGAAGCAACTGAAAAGTAATCAAAATATTTTTTCCATCTCCTGTTGCTCTCCTCACTTCATTCTTTAAGAGAAAAATAATCAAACTGAGGGTGAAGAGGAGAAAAGGCATCACTGATTACTTCTTAACTCTCATATTCTAAAACCAGGAAAATAAAGAATGACCAGGAAAAACAACAGAATTATCTGCATCAAGCAGTTGTTTACAGATGGTACAAGTTTCCCAGCAAAAGAAACAGCTGGAAATATTTTTAAAGAATAAATGTATATGGAATGAAACCTTGGAGGGGGGAAGGGAGAGGATTATTATTTTTACTCAGAGGAAGAAAAAGGGGAGGAGAAAAAGCCACGTGATAGCATTTCAGAAATTCACCCAGTTTTCCAGGTTTCCAGTTTCACAGGAAACTCTCAGGAAATCAATTTTTCAAAAGATTCCATTACAGGCACTTTTCCAAGTTGATAAAACAAACATATCTATCCAGCTATGAGTGCACATGGGAAAAAAAATCCACACACAAAAAAGACTTATTTATCCATGGAATCCAATGCATTTTACTACAGAAGTGCTCTAGGTCATG
Source organism: Turnix velox (assembly GCA_013400935.1). NCBI lineage: Eukaryota > Metazoa > Chordata > Aves > Charadriiformes > Turnicidae > Turnix > Turnix velox. Next base: position 306,710 of record VZTY01004213.1, read on the forward strand.
AGCAGGCACATCTCCTGCTGCATGTGGGAAGGCTTTGCTTCAAAATGCCACATGTCTGATGAGGCAGCAATCACTCCCCACCACAAGAGAGAACCCCAATCATCAGAAGCCATCCACCTGCAGAGCTCCAGCCCTTCCCCATCCACACCATGCACTGGGAAAAACCTGCAAGTTAAGTTTAAACAAACCACTTGGACAGATGCTCAACTTTAGAAACCATCTTATCCCCATGACACAAGGAAGAATCCAGTAGAAGCTACAGAATCAGAGCATGGTTTGGATTGGAAAGGACATTAAAGCCCATCCAGTGCCACCCCGTGCCCTGCGCAGGGACACCTCCCATCAGAGCAGGTTGCTCCAAGCCTCATCCAAACTGGTCTCAAAAACCTTCAAGGATAGGACAGCCAAAGCTTATTTGGGCAACCAGGGTCAGGGGCTCATTCCCTTCACAGCAAAGAGTTTTTCCCTGAGATCTCATGTAATCTCCCCTCTTTTAGTTTAAAGCTCTTATCCATTGTCCTCACAACAGGCCCTGTTAAAAAGTCTGCTCCATTTTTCCAGGAACCTCAAAGTTCTACTGCTGCTTCCCAGCATGAGAACAGAGACATGTGTAATCCTGATGATGCCTTCACAAGAGTCAGTGAACTTCAAGAAGCCCCAACCCAAGACACAAGATAAAATTAAAACCTAAACCAAATCCAATCCATGTTTAGAACCTCACAGAACCACTTGCCCTGGTGGGAATCCACCAGCCACACAGCATTGTGGAACACAGAGCCAAGAAGGAGCCCCACGATGAAGCACTTCTTGGAAGAAGCTTTTGTAAGACTGAAACTTTGCCCTTTAAATCTGCAGAGGCATTGAAGCATGTCACAGAAGAGTTGCTCTAGTTCATGGTTAAGTCAACTGTGTTTCAGTGGAAGTAACGTGATCCCTGGACAAAATTCTACAGTTTAGAGTTGGTTCTACCTCTTTTTTTGGTTCCACCTCTTTTTTTGGTTCCTCCATAATTAACAGCACTGCACAGATGCAAGTTCCTGACAATGTCCAGCTCAAATCTGAGGAACATAAGGAAATATTAAATATTTGTCAAACACATGATCACTCAAGGCAGAAAATTACTATTTAGAATTTTTTAAATCCCTAATTTCATAAATAACACAGTGAAAACAAGTTAGGAACAGAAAAATAAAGAGATCCAACACTGGCCAAGGATCTCATTTGAGGCTGAAAATCAAGGCTACACAACACTATGCTAGTGGGGAAGGCTGTCTTCTTGCAAAATATAAACTTAATCCTTATAAATAAAATCCTTTGCAGCATTTAGAAATGGGCTAAGAGCTGAAACCAAACAAAGAGTTACTGTTGGGACATTCACTACGGGATGACACCTCCTCTCCCAGTTTTGTACAATAGGGTTTTTTTAATAGCATGAAATGGTGGTAATTTTACTTTGGAAAGAGGAAAAAAACCAAAGTCAAACCACACTGATCTAAAAGTAAGAAGGGGGAAAGGCACACAAAGCTGGGCGATTTTTGAAAACTTAAAAAAGAGCAGTAATTACAGGGGGGGAAATTTAGAGTTTAGTCTGCCTGGCTCCTCAGAAATGAGAAAAAAAGAAAAAAAGGAAGAAAAGAAAATAGTATGAAGAGGAAAGAGAAAAAAAAGGAGAAAAAAGAAGGAAGGAGGCGAATGAAGGAAGCTGTAGAAAAAACAGGCTTGAAGGAGAAATCTTAGAAATTCTGCTTGCAGAGCAACTCCCAATAGGCAACCACAAACCCTATAAATAGCACCAGATCAACTCCCCATGCAGATATAAATCAATAAATAAACAAACAAATCTCCAAAATTAAAAAAAAACCAAACACAAAAAATGAAACTAAAATTTTTAAAAGGCAAAAAAAACCCCACAGAAAAGCCCAGCTGCTCTCAGCAAGGGTGTGTGGGTTTGCCAGATTCCCAAGAAAGACAGTACTTTGGAAAATAAGAGGAAAGATAACTTTTCCTTAAAGCAGTGAAGGGTGTGGCAGTGACCTTGGTGAGAAACAGCTTTTCTCTGTGAGATAACTCAAATATTGCCCATGAGCAGAGGGGATGGTGACCCAGTAACCCTGTTCAGAAGTCCCCAAACTGGACATGGCCTTGGGAAGATCATGATGTCACCCCCTGCACTTGAACTCCATGTTTATCACTCCTCATCCACACTTCCAAGCAGCTGCTTGGGCAAAAGAGTGTTTTTTGGACATTTTGTATGGGACAAACATCACCCAGACCCAACACAAGCCCCTTACAATCCTCCTGGAGCTGAATACGGAGCTGCATGGAAATTATTTGAAGCCAAAAGTGGTGCTACAGGGAGACTGGTCATTGCATGGATTAGTGTCATTTCTGCTGAACTGCTCATACAATAGAATATGACACTCATTTTTCAAAAAAGTGGAAGTGACACAGTCTGACATTTAAAACTTTCTGATTCATGCAGGCAAAATATTTGTCCTATTTATTTTTTAAAGGAAGAACCATCTTCAAAACCCAAATGAAACACTTGGAACTCCAGGTTCTGTTCCATTCAAAACTATGCAACCCTAAATGACATTCTTTGTTTTCTGGCCACAACCAAAAATTAAAATAAAAATTAATATTTGTCTTTTTTTGTCTCAATCTGAAAAGGAATTTTTCAATTTGCCAGCGCTTCAAGGTAACAAAAAAAAAAATCTATTATTTGCACAGCTCTGTCACCAAAGACATTTATCAGTGCAGGGCAAGAGAACTGTCATCAACATGTGAATAAAGGTACAAATGTTCTTACAGGATCCATTTGGGGAATGAATTTCTCATTAGTCCATCTGCAAGCCAGCAGCTGCTGCAAAGTGTCATGAAAGGAAAGGTAATGAGTGAGACTTGCCCCCCAAAATGCAGATGTGGCCTTGGGTCATGATTAAGAACTAGCACGAAACCACCAGAGCACCAAGCACTGAAGTCCAGTTTCCAACTGGAGTCCGCACCACAGGCTGCTGCTGACATGGGGACTGGTTTTGCCTCTGGGCTGGGAAAGGAGCAATGAACTCACTGAAATGGATCTGTGGTCCTCAGCATCCTCCCCTAGACATGCCACCAGCCTGCTCTGAGATTCCCCTGAAGTACCAATCGAGGACAACGCTGGGTTGGGAAAAGCTCCCTTGTGTCAGCTTCATTAAGTTCTTCCCATTAAAAAAGGGAAAATGATGCTCACCTACACTTCATGCTGTGGCAGCCCCACAATTATCCACCTCAGGAGCATCATTTTCCACACAGATCATATAAAACCTCAGCAGCAGTCAAGCGTATTTTCTATATGAAATGGCCACAGAGATGCTGCAAGGGCTGGAGCCCCTCTGCTGTGAGGAGAGACTAAGAGAGTTAGAGGGGTTCAGCCTGGAGAAGGCTCTGTGTAGACTTTATAGCCCCCTAAAGCCCCCTAAAGGGGCTCAAGAAAAGCTGGAAAGGGATTCTGCATCAGGGAGGGGAGCCATCGGAACAAGGGGAATGGTTTTACACTGGAAGGGATTTAGATGAGATTTCAGAAGAAATTCTTTACTGTGAGGGGGTAAGCACCTGGCACAGGTTGCCCAGAGAAGCAAGGTTCCAAAACCAGGCTGGACAGAGCTTGGAGCAACCTGGTCTGATGGGAAGTGTTCCAGCCCAGAGCAGGAGGGTTAGCACTAGATGATCTTTGAGTTCCCATCCAACCTAAACCACTCTTGCAGACTTAGTGTATTGGTCTCTAGTGACTAATTGCCTGGGTAACAAAAACAAGGAAAACCTATCAAGACACAGCTATGCAGCCACTCTACAGCAATATGACGTGGACATACTGCTGGGTCTCCCAGGATTCCCCAAAATTCACAGCTGGGAGAAAGGTTGTTCAGAAGGTACCTGACAGGGCCCTTAGATGTGACCTCCAGGCTTCCCTGCACCCACTAATGGGCAAATTCCACACAAATTATTGCAAGGATCAAAAAATATCTTCACATCAGAGCTTTTATTTCCATATATTTGAAGCTGCTTTCCCCTTTTGTTTCTTCTCTAAACCAGTTAAAATGAGCATTAAGGGATATAATTATGTTGTTAGCTTAATTGCCTACTTAAAGCAGAATCTACAGGGGTTTAATGCAAGATTTGAAAAGGGAAGGGGGGGGAAGGAAATTGGGATATTAATGGATACAATTTTTAAAATGAGCCTCTTCTGGGGAGAAGTGATTTTGGGGCATGGGACAGCATGTGCGGTGGGAGGAGGGGAGGAAACCAGCCCCCATCAGGTTCTGCTAGGAGGTTTTGTCAAAATTGTTGAATTGTTCCCTTTCCAGCAGTCTAATTTTGGAGAATTTGACCTAATTAATTATTAATCACCACCAAAATGAAAAAAGTTTCCCTCTTTTGGCTGAAAACGTTAATGCTATTATTGGCGTGACACAATTAGGCTCAGGATGGGGACTCAAGGATCAACCAAACTAGGAAAGCTCTTGCTCCTGAATCACCCGATGGACAAACAACCACTTTCCATAGACAGAGAAGCACAAATGATACATGAAAGAGAAAAAAAATGGTACCTGGCTCTCACTCTGGGAGCTGCTGTCTGAAACAATGTCACTGGTGTCAATATGCAAAGGGAAAAGGATAATCATCACCCTCACAAGCCACTCCTCCTCTTCCCCACATGCTCTTGCACAAGCCATCTCCTGTATTTTTCTAGAAACAGTATACTAAATTTCCAAAGCTCTGTATCACCTCATTTAACTAATTTTATGCCAGATCCAAGAAACATACATGGCAAACCTGCTGACAGGCTGACAAATTTGGAGCCTGGAGATCTACTATGTTCTGTTCCTACCACTTTCCTGGTGTCTACAACAGCCTCACGTGGCTCTGGATGGGAAGAAACTTAAGCCATCTGCAAAAATTGTGGGCTTTTTTCCATTTATGATCCTAAATGGCTCTACTTGCAACAATTCTCTCTTGATAAGGAGGGTCACTGTGGTTGGTATCATCTCCACAGCCTTGACAACCAAGATGCTGCTTCTTGAGCACTTCTGGGCTCCTCTAACCAAACCCTATAGAATTAGCTTTGCTGGCACCAGGTTTTGTCAGACCTAGAATTAAGCTTAGCTGTTCTCCGTACCGCCTTCCTCTCCCTGGCATGAGGGCTTTATTTAAAGTACATCCCTAACCAGAGCTAAATCCCATGCTCTGAATCTCCACTTTGACTCAGAAACTTGGTTTTTGAGATCCTTTCCCTCATCCACTGGCCATCATGAAACTGAAGTACATGGGAGATGCAAAATGTGAGGCAAAACCTCACCGCCACTTTTACCAGGTTCCACTGCCCATATGATCCAAGCAGGGAAAGCACTCAAGAAAATCCACTATATACACATGGAGAACACTATTCTGCTCCTGCATAGATGGAGCATATCTTCATCTGAGGCATCTGCTGGGAAACACAGGCCAAGCAAAAACCCAGCACCATCACCTTCATCCTTTCCCAGAAAGAGAAACAAAATGATTATCTCGGAAATAATGTTTTCTACCCCAAAACGGGAGCCCTTCCAGCATCTGCTCCCTCTACTAAGCTCCTTCTTACAAGCTGATTTAAATATCATAATTAAAGCTTGTTTAAGTAAGCTTTTCCAATAAGAAAACTTTTTACTACATTTATCATATTATTTCAATATGCAATACTTGATACATTATTTAATTTATTATTATATTTGAAGTAACTAACAACACTGTTTTATGGCATAAGCAGCAATTTTCCTAAAGCTCTTTGCAGACTCTGCAGAGAGATGGTCACTGAGATTTCAGAGGCCAGTGACATTTGATGGTGCTGCACAAAGGATCATCACACTGGGATGAATTATTGGTGCACTCAAAAAAACCTCATGGAATTAATGTATCTCAGCATCTCCTTGGGAACACAGAGGAAATGTGCATTGTTACAAAGTTCGATATTATTAGAAGGAATATGTATAGTGCAAATTAAAGACTTCAGAGGAGAAGCCACCTTGGATGGTTTGATTAATATAGTAAGTACTTCCTATACCGACATAAGTGGATTTCAAACAACTTGAACTCAACATAATTAGATGGATTAATAAAGCACTAGAATTAAGGCATTAGGTTGAAAGGAAAAATGCAAAGGAATTTTGAAATTAGCAGATAAAGTGAAATGAAAAAAGGGGATGCATCAACCATCAGTGAGTGCCACCAACTGCAGTCACTGGGCAGCAACCAGCAGCACCATGGAAAAAAACTAGGTTTGAGAGCCCTTACTGGAATCCTTACTCCATGCACAGAATACCTTAAAACTACAGGGAAAAATAACACAGCTGCAAAATCTGAAGGGGGAAAATGCCAGTACTTTGGTGCTCCCTGCACCATGTGTCACCTGCCTCATACCCTGACACAGACTGAGATGCTCAAACCCATCTCGTACCTTCTCTGGTACAGGGACACTTCCACCACTCAGGCTGATTTAGGGAAAAATAAGAACATTTCCCCCAGTCAGACTGACAGGTCATCGATTCTGCAATGCTTCTGCATTTTTTTTTAAATTTAGAATTAAAATTTTTCCAATTTTTTTAGAAATAGTCAGAAATTATTTCTTAAAAATTTTCTTCTCCTCCTGTATTTGTTCTTTCTTCTGTGCCAGGGTCCAGGCAATGAAAGGACACTGAAGACACAGGAGGGATCCCCACTTGGGCCCCTAACCCCACTGCATGCTTTCCTCTCTAGTCTTGGCTGAGTCCTTGTAGATCCAGAACGTCCTCAGGTTAATAATTTATCCTATCAGGGTTTTTCCACAGCACCACATCCCTGAAATACTAAAAAGTTCTCCAAATTTTCCACTCAACATCCAATAAAGGAGCCAAGCACTGGGTGATTGCTCCAGCCTGGCGGGGCGTTTAACCTTGTTTAGGGGGGAAAGATTCAAAATTCACAAAAATTCATGAAGACAAAAAACCTTTTGAGGAGCTGGGACCCAGAAATGTCAGGGTGCTGCACCACATGCTTTACCTCACAGACATTTTTTGAGTTCACAATAAGCAAACCCATCTGCTCCAAACCCCATTCACTGTCTGGGGGGGAGTTTGCTACAGTTTTTCCACACACATTCCCCCCCATAATCTGGATTGGGAAATTTCATCCCAAGACTTGAGGAGTTTTGGCACATCTATGAAGGGCTGCAGGGGCTCCTTGGATTTGGGCAGCCACAGTCACCCCAGGGAAGCACAGGCCAAAATGGGAAATAAAAAAAAACACATTTAAAAATAAACAGTAAAGAAAAAAATATAAGCTGAATGAATCATTGTTCATGCAAGGAGAGGAGGATTTTGTTTTTCTTGTTTGTTTGGGAGGGGAGTGGTGTTGGAGATACTGAAGGAAGAAAGGGTTATTTTGTTTTGCTTTGTTTTAGAGATTTATCACAGGAAAAGTCTTGTTTGGTGATTAAGTAGAGCTATTAATGACGAGCAAAATGGCTGTCAGTCACAGCCTCTATTCCCTGGATAATGAACAAAGTCTTATTTTTATTATACACATAAATAGACGGGCCCTCCCACCACCAGCCGCCAGCCCAGGGCTCTCTGCAGCCCAATGCTGCAAGCACCCAGCATCAGCACCCAGCACCAGTACCAGCACTGGCATGTAATGCTGGCACCCAGCACCAGCACCCAGTGCTGATGTCCAATGACAGCACCCAGTTCTGATGTCCAATGACAGCACCCAATGCTGACACCACTACCAGCACTGACACAAAGCTCCAGTGTCCACTGCTGGCACCCATCACCAGTACTGGTATCTAATTCTGGAACCCAATGCCACTGACAATGGCACCCAGTACTGGGACCTAATGCCAGCACCTAATACCAGTACTCAACACCAAAATCCAGTGCCAGTTCCTAATGCCAGCACCCAATAACAGTATCCAACACCAACCACTGGTACCAGCACAGGCACTCTGTCCCAGTACCCAACCCAGGTAATCAAAGCTGGCACCCAGCACCAGTACCCAGCGCTGGCACCCAGTGCCAGCACACAGCACACAGAGCCAGACTGGCCTCTTCCCGCACCCCACAGTGCCAGGGAAATAAAGGGAATGACAAAATTTGGTTGAACCTGGAAGAAGTTAATTCCAATCCCATTTAACCATTCATAGGAGGAAGGGCAACACAAGGATATAAGCACAAAACAACTTCTGGCACAAGATGGCATGGATCAAGCAAACTGAGGTCAAAAGGTTCTTTTCAGGGCCGTTTGGGTAATTTTTCTCCTTTTTTTGATAAAGCGAGGAAGAAATATCATTAATGAATCATGAGCATATCACGTGCCTCATGACCTTGCAGAACCATCAGACAACTCCCGCACGTTTATTTTCCAAACAGAATTTGGAAATAAACAGAAAAGCATTGCTAGCTCACGTCTTTCTCAACACTGCAGTTCAGAGAACAAAAAGAGGAGAGGTCTGGGAGATGAGGAATTAGGGAAGAATTTAAACAAACAGCCCCAGTGCAACCTCTCCCTGGATGCCCAAGGCACTGGGCTCCATCATGCAAGTATTTGGCAAATCCCATTCCACAAGGCACTGAGTTTAAATTTTGGGAAAATCTTTAATACCTCAAGCTCATAAAGCCTACCACTAAACAGACAAATTCCAAAAAATAAACAAACCAGAATTAAAAAAAAAAAAAATTGAAAAAACAGTTGGGGCTTAAAGTAGGGTGGATTTTTTGTAGGTCCTAATGAAAGTTTTATCAAATTTTCTTAATTAAGTGACTGGATGAAACCACAGGTAAGGGTTTGGAGGGGAAATACATGCAATGGGGCACTGAGTTCCTGGTCCCTGCCCCAGTCCCTGTTACAGTCACAGAAGTTTTGGAGACCTTCACACTTGCCAAGAGGGGAGGTTTTTACAGCAGTGCTCACAGGCAGCTCAGGAATGCCCATGTAATGAATCCTGTACTTCCCTATAACATAGGGAGCATTAAACATAAAACAATGACAGTGAATTTTTTGACCTACACAAGGAGAATTTCCCACAGCAGATGATGCACACCACTATCAGTGATACTATTTTAAATTTCTTCTTGCTTTAGTAACAATGATCTGAACTTTAAGGTAATTTGACAACAGTTTTGAAACATTTGGAATCAAAATGGCTTGCTTTTTTTTTTTTTTAATTTTATGTGGTGCATCAAAGGCTTGGTTTTGTTTTTGGCTTTTAGTTTTAAAAGGGAACTGATCTACCAGGTCCTCCTCCATAGGCAGTAATAGTTAAGCACATGCTAACAGAAGTGCAAATTAAAATGGGGTCAAGCAACATAATTATTTTCCAGATGGGTGAACGTGCCAGTGATGGAGCAGCCCATCTGCTGAGAAAACCAGTGGAACAACTGCTCCAATTCTCGGGTTTTTTGAAGCAAAGGTGCAGCAACAAAACCACAAAATCGGTTTTGCTTCCAGCAGCCAGCGCCTCCGAGCCATTTTTATAATCCTTGTTTTTCTTAGATTATCCCAGTGTGGTTTTTCTGCCGTTTCCTTGTTGAGCACTATTTAACCAGCACAAAGTATGCAATCATTAAACCACGCGACACAGAGCCAACTGGTCACCCAGCAATGACCAACAGCAGCAGCCAGGCATTGCTGAAATAGCTGGTTTGTTGGTAAATTGACAAAAATAAAATCACCTTTGGTGACAGTAATTTGAAGGCAGAGTCAGGTGCTCAGTGGGGTTGGTTTCAGCCCCTGACTTGCTGGATGCTGGCACAGGAGGGCAGCTGAGCTGCAATGGGACCACCCTTGCACATATCTGCCAACACTTCAGGTTCAGCTCTGGGAAGTGGGTGACATTTGATAGTATATAATGATAGAATAGTTTAGTTGGACATTTGAACACCATCCAGTGCTACCCCCTGCTCTAGGCAGAGACAGGTCCCACCAGACCAGGTTGCTCCAAGCCCCATCCAAACTGACCTTGGAACCCTCCAAGGATGGGCAGTCACAGCTCCTCTGGGCAATCTGGGCCAGGGGCTCAGACCCTTCAAGGCAAAGAATTTCCTTCTGTGATCTTATCTAAATCTCTACTCTTCCAGTGTGAAACCATCCCCCTTGGTCCTATGGCTCTCCTCCCTGATCCAGAGTCCCCCTTCAGCTTTCCTGGAGCCCCTTTAGGGACTGGAAGGAGCCTTCTCTTCGCCAGACTGAAACTCCTCCTCCCTCCCACAGCATCATTTCCTTAATACCTGTCACATTCTGATTCTCTGAACCTGAGAGTTCAGAGCAACAGGGCTTGTTATACCCATTTTTGGAAGGGAACAGGATAAAACCCAAATACTGTTTGAACACAGCTCACTGTGCTGGGATGAGGGAGAGTGTCAGACATGATCTTCCCACTCAGGACTGTCTCAGTGCTTGCTCCAGGCACTTGTGGAATCAACACAGGAACAGAGTCTGAGCAATCATTAACCAGGAAGGCCAATGAGCACTGGGTCCACACGCTGGCCTTGCTGGAGAAAGTCATGTGAAATAACACCCTTCAGGAACCACCAGTCTGGAGAGCCTCTGATTCAGTGATAAAGCACCTATCTCCATGGAAAAAAAAAACACTCAGTGCATGTCAAACACAAACTCATTGCCATGTTCCAACATGCTGTAAGCAAGAAGTGAGCACTTCCACCAATGAAGTGTTCCCTTCTTGGCAGCAGACACCACATCTTGCCCACCAGAATCGAAATGTTCCCCCTCCATGGCTGCAGCAGCACCAGCCAGGGTAGCAGGATAAGCAGTCCCATTTTCCCTTTAATTTGAGATTCATTTAACCAAACTATCCTTCCTCCACACTGGGGTTTGCATCCCATTGCTAGGGGCACCTAGCCAGAAAATCCACATCTTTTTACTGAAAAAGCATCTAAAGAAAGGTCTTAGTGAGGTTCCAGGAGCAGCCTGAGCCCCCTTTCAGCAGCACTTACCCATCTGACCAAACTCATTTTCCTAAAGGCAGGGTGCCAAGCATGGATGAAGCATATAGCCTGAGCTCAAATTACTCTGGGTGCCAACACAGGAAGAACATAGAAGGTCCAGCTCCCTGGGGTCAGCATTGGGACTCCCCACTTCATTCATGTCTGGAGGTGCAGCCAAGTTCATCCTCTCATTTTCAGCCTTCCCCTAGGGAAGTGACCCATGGTCCTCTCAACTCTGGTGCTCACAGTTGAGGATTCGATGGTTCTTCTGCCCTCAGGCAGGGGGTTGGGCCTATTCCCTGGCAGGGCTACTTGATGATCTCAAAGGAGAAGGAGGAGTACCATCATTACAGCTTGAGCATCACAGCAGCACGGAAGTCCCTCGCTCCTATTCTCCACGAGGAACCATAAGGTTCAACAACCTCACTAGGGAAGAAACTCCTCCACAGTAATGATTTCTGCTCAGGCACCAGTCATTTCCATTCAAAAAACCAACATTTCTGCAAAAACAAAGGAAGGAGTTCCCGTCCTACCCTGGGCACCAATACTCCTCCTCCAAATACAATCCAGCACCAGGACACATGCAAGCGTATCAGGCTTCTTTGCAGGGGCTCAGCATCTCAACCATCACTTAATGACCAGCAGGGTTTTTAGATCTGCAATGGGGCAATACACTAAAGCATCTGATTTTGAACACTCTTCTGTACCTCTTTGTGGGGAAACAATGCAATGCATTAGAAAATAAAACTACTGTGAAATCATCAATTTTTGCTGCCTTGCTTTCAGTGGAAGAAAGCTCAAAAATGGAGGGTTTGCAATTTATCAAATGCAGAATTTCAGTTCCCAAGAGATTACTAAATTTTTGTTAAAATAAAAAAAGCAGCAGAGCTATTTTGTAACAAAAATACTGAATGTCCAAACTAAGTCAAAAGTGAAACATGCCACTGCCAAATTTCTGCAAGGACCAATCACTATATTAAGAAAAGAGATCATAAAACAAACAAAACTCCAAATAATCTACAGGCCATGATACCCAACATCCAAGAGCAAAACATCTTTCATTATGTGTAAATTTCTAATTATAACCACAGCAAAAAACAAAAAAATCCCTCCAAATCCAATCAGAATCTTTCCCACCTTCTCCCCAGAGACCAAATTTACCCAATCATAGTTTTAAAAATTATTTCCACATGTTAATTATTTCCTGTAAAAGATTAACTCACTTTTCTTTTGTGTTACAGTAAAATCCATGAGAATGGCTTGAATTCAGCTTCGGCTGAGGACAGAATTACAGAACTTTTCCACATTTTAGGCTCAAAATAGATGGTCACAAAGCAAAATGTAAATCCAAGTGAAGCTCTCCCAAGCCAGGTCTGTTCTCATCAGTGATCACACAACTGGGCCACCATCTGTTTAATCATTTGAGTAGACATAGAGCTTAAAGAAATGGCTAAGGAGTGATTCTTGTCAGATGGTTGGACTTGATGATCTCAAAGGTCCCTTTCAACCAAGGCCATTCTATGATTCACTTGGGATAAGGAGGAACATGAAAGTATGAATTGATGCCCACCAAGGAGACATGTGAGAACCTTCCTATGGAAAGACTCTTAATTAAGGTCAAATTGTTCCTCTGTGCTGATGAAGACCTGGAAGATTCAGGCAGTTTCTGGAGATCCTTCTCATTCTCCAGTTCTTCCCTCTTGTCCTTAAGCTCATACAGCCTGCTCTCCTTTACCACAAACCCAACTGCTCCCTCTAAATTGGTTTTACTCCCAAAATCAGAGATGGTGTCCTCCAGCAGCCTAACCAGCCCACTACACAGAAGGACACCCATCTGCCCAATATGAGCTCACTTCTTTTTTTTTTTTCCTGTGGCCATCTATTTCAGTTCTGTATGGTCAAAACAGCCCAAACCCTACCTAGAGATAACTCCACATTGGTGAGGAGGATTGCTACTTCCAATGGCAGGGAAGGGCTCAGTCAACTGCAGTTCCATAAACCTAAACCAATCCCTAAGACTGTTTGCTTTGTCAATACCAAAGTATAGCATAAAGCCTTCAGGCACCAGTTAGATCTCGACATCGTTGTATTTATAGTTAGGAATAATAAGAGCTTCTCCACAGCACTACAGAGGCAAGGCATAACTCAACAGAAATTCAATTTTTAAAGGATGATGAATTGTGATACACTGAGATTTTTATGCTCCTATGACTATTAAGAAGCCCATGATATTCATTTTAGTAAAATAAAAATTGAATATAGCAAAGTAGTGCTCTCAGCTTGGGTAAAAGCATCACCACGGGCATCTGCACCATTACTGTCATTGTGAACAGGTTGGAGATGGACAAGTTTTGATGTCTCCTGGGCTGTGTCATCACTGATGTCAGCTCAGAGTTTGGATCTCACTGAACATCAGGATCTTCCCTAGCCAGGGTTCCTCTCCCACATCATGCTGATTTTCCAGCTCTCCTTGTCCTAAATTCTTTTCCATTTCTCCTTCTGTTTCATCAAAGAAATGCTCCAAGATTGGTTTTAAAGCCTTCCCCAGCCTTTCCCCCAGCTTCTTTGTTACTGTGTGATGGTGCTAGACCAGACAGAGTCCCATCCCCCTCACAGATACAACAAAAGTGTCTCAGACAGGAAATCGTGGGGAAAGGATTCAAAATTATTTTTTTGCAGATGCAAACACTCTGTGCCAACCTGGCTAAAAATGTCTTAGCAAGACTTTCAGCCCGTATGTCTTCATTTGGGAAAGAAGAATAAAAGCCAGCCTTCTCAACCCAACTTGGCATAAATTCCTGGTAAGATTTACAGTTTTGATTTAGAAAGATAACTATTTTAGCACAAAAGCCTTAAGATTTTTGCAGGGCTTAGTACTGCACAAGATGTTGATTCAAAACAATCAGCCCTAGGAGAGAAATCAATGTAAACACATGCTAAGTGGATTAAAAAATAGCTATTTGATGCATTTTGAAAACTAACTGTACGAGAGGAATCCTCATTTCTTCCAAGAGAAAGCAATCCCTGAAAAGATTCAATATCTATGAATGATTTATTTACAAACAGCCAGAAAATCATTCCCAGCCATGTCTGCAGAGAACATAAAATTAAAAATTAGTTGCACATAATTAAAGAGGACAGGTCGCTAAAACAATGTCATCTGGATCGATGGGTATGCTGGACTCGTTTAAACAAGATGCATTTTCATGCAGCCAAATACATAATTGTACAACTAGAGGGAAAAAAAAAAAAGCCCACACACAAAAAAGGAACCAGCAAACAGGCACTGTCCTGAATGAACATTAGAAAACTGGATAGTTGTCATGGTGGAGACCAAAGGAAGTCCTGCTGCCCATGTGGAAAAGGAGGCCAGGGGTGCTCAGAAGAGGCCAGTGAGGCTGTACCACATACTGACACCACCAGTGACATCCAGCCCTTCCAGCCTTGAAAGGCAGAGGTCCATATCTTATGGTGGAGAGAGCACTGTCTGGACTCACACTGTGCCGTTCATACATTAAAGCCAGCCCTATTTTCCTCAGTCCTTCCTGGCCTGGATGGATGACTGCAGTCCAAAAGCCTGTTTATTTTTGCTGAATTAGTCAGATGGGTTTCTGTCAAAAATAGAGCTAACTCTCCAGCAAATTTGATCACATTTAACAAAAATCTGCATAGCTTGGACACAGGGATCCTGACTTGCAGTCAGGATTCATGGAAAGAATGAAGGAACAAGGTAGTAATTATTTTCTTCCCACTTTATGTCTTACAAACTCCCTTTTCCTCCTTGGCTGCCCAATTTATTTTTTATTACTGCCCTAGATGGCAGCTCCAGAAATGAAACACTTAACCTCTGCAAGTTGCTTCTCTTAATGAATACGCAGCAGTTTGCTATTCATTACATCCAAAAGGAAAAGCCAAATCTGTTTCTGCTGCATTAGCCAGCAACTGCTGTTAAATGCTGCACAGAGAGTAGCCATGGCGACCTTCTCGGAAAGGAAAACCGGACTTTTCCAAAGGCTATTGTCAGTGCTTAAAAAAAAAAAACACAACTAAAATAGAAGCAACTTTCTTTTTTTATTATTCTTTATTCCTACTTTGGAAGAAAATTTAGAATCAGTGAAAGATGGCAGACTGAAAGCAATGAAAAGAGTTTATCCACAGACTGGGCATCACAGACTCAAGGTACTCAGAGTTTATTGTTGGGGTACCTCAGCTATGGCCTGGAAATAACTACCCTTATGATGACACAACAGCTGATGCCCTTGTATACCAAAATCCCCAGCACTTGGCTGGTGCCCAACTGGCTGCTTACCTACTGCCCACAGCAAATCTACCAGGAGAAAGCCACCTGAAAGATATTAGAGGGTATTTTTTTCTACCTCTAAAGGCAAATGAAGATGGGCTCTACTCACCTCACTCCATCACCCCAACTATTCAAAGCTATGACAAACACCAACCAGAACGTCTAAAACATTCTGATGTCTCCCATTAGTTATTATTGACTATTTTGATGCAAGCTGATGAAGTCATTTCTCTTCAGTTCTTGTGCTGGGAAATCACATTATACAACTTGCCCAGAGCCACAGAAAAAAAGATTTTCAGAGAACCAGACACTCAGCTCTTGAATTTCTGTCTTGCATTCTATTAAAAAAATCATTCCTTCATTTTGGAGAGACTATCTCCTAGGGGCATCCCCAGCCTCTTCTAGGTAGACAAGACATCAAAAAGCCAATAGACACAACCTGGCCAGAAAAAGGAAAAATCCTAAGAGCACTCCTAAACCACTTACTGCTACTGCAATTACTATTAAATGAGAACAGGGCCACTTGACTGCTTTCCAAAGAAAAGAAGGGTGTTCCAGGATGGAGGAATCCAGGTGGTGAACTCCATGATGGAAAACACTGTCCAAATAATGGTTATGCAAGCTGACACATTACTAAGATACAGAATCAAGTACAGTTCTTTAGGGAATGCTGGCAGCTTTCTCTCAGAAAAAAAAAATTCAAAAAAGTTTCCTGAAGTGGTCCCATGTGGCAGGTAACACAACCAGACACTGTAATCACCCCAGTGACAACCAGTGCTGCTACTATATCCCCTCCCTTCTAGACATGGGAGGACTCAGAGTATGAACACCAGCATTTATTATAGCAGGGATGATCTGGGCTGCTGGGTTACATACTGAGGATATCCATACCCCTGCTGGCTCAGCTGGACCAGTTACCGATTAAAACCAGTAACACTGTGAAAACTTTCTGCTCATAATTCAGCCCTGGAGGATGGGAACCATGGCCCTGATCTCATCTTGCATTTACACGCTCAAAGCCATGGGCTTGGATGATTCCAGTGCTTGGTGAAGCCTGAGAACAACAATGCAGAGGAGGTCACAGCTCACAGCAACATTTCCACCCAAACCAATGCCTGAGCTGGAGAAACAGGGATGGGAAGAGAATATTTTTTCCCCTTTGCAGAGCTCTGCTACTGGTCTGAAAGCCACCAGTAACAGCTTCCTGAGATGTGCTTCCCAGTGCCCGGCAGGGCTCAAGAAGAAGGTAACACAAATTTTAACTCTATCAATAAATGTGACATCCAGACCTGAACTGAAAGATAACGTCAATTTAAGACAGTTTTCAAAACTCTGACTTTTTCAGCCTGTAGGATGACAGAGAAGAGATGGGACCCCAATGCACCATGAACATTTATGGAGGCTCAGAGCTCCATCCACCTGCACAGCACCCACCTTACCCTCAGCACCACTGCCAAGATAGTCTTAAAATCATAGAATCATAGAGATGGAAGGGACATTCAAAGGTCATCTAGTCCAATCCGTTTACAGTGAGCAGGGACATCCTGCACTAGGTTGCTCAAAGCCTCATCAAGCCTAGCCTTAAATATCCAAAGGATGGGGCTTCCACCACCTCTCCAGGCAACCCATTCCAGTGTCTCACCACCCTCATTGTGAAGAACTTCCTCCTAATGTCTAATGTAAATGTGCCCTGCTCAAGTCTTCCACCCAAAGAATTCTGCATAAGGACTGAATCCACAACCAACATGTCTCTCACAACTGTACCAAGATGAAAGCTGTGGTTGTGGACACACACCATGGGTACATTCTCCTGGACACGGATGAAGGCTCATTCCAGCAACAGTCTCCCAGTGCCATGAACTGGGAAAAATGCCCATCCTGGCAGACTTCAATGAGAAATGCCTCTCTGGCATTTCTGAGATGAGAGCAAAGCATCATTATTGAGCCTGCACGTTGCATGCAGACATTGTGGTTCAGGGTGCGCCCTTCCACGGTGCCAGTGGTCCTCACCTTGCTCCACAGCTGTCCCTCCACACACTGTATGCAAAACTCTCTCTGGATCCCGTGTCCACTTTATTCACTCCATTCCAGTACCCAGTGATTGTCATCCAGCTCTGGACAAAATGGCTGAGAAGCAACAGGACCACTGTTGTGCTTGCACAAGAAAGACAAAGTAGGCTCAGACCATGGGTCCACCTAAATCACCATTCTGTCCCCCGCAGTATTTGGGTTAGGAAACTGTATTAAAATCAGGAAGAGCCTAAGAAAGAAGTCTCCAGAATCATCTCACATCCTTCAGTGAGCTGCAGATGGGGGACTTCGCGGGCAAGAGGTGCTTGGCTACCCTTGTAGAAATTTCCAATTGATGCTTTTTAACTACTTTATAAATGTAAAACTTAATACCACACTGAAGAACAGCCAGGGTGGAAGAAGCTTCAAGCATTCCCACAAAACAGATGTAAAACACCTTGTTCAGTGACATGCCAACACACCACATGCATGAAAAGACAGAGATGTTGAGTGACTAAGAGGTGACCTAGAGAGCACTGAGCCAGCAAACCTCTACTTGGGGCATGATTTGACAAATCCCACTCCATACACAAGCCCTGAGCCCCTGGTTGGGAGCATAATTAGAAGCATAAACTAATTACTAAACAGCAGCACAGTGAGGAAGCCCTTTCTGTGAGGTTTTTTTGTAAAGAGGAACATAAACTTTGGGGGAAAAAAATTAAGATTTCTTTTGGTTTTTTTCAAATTTTTAAATGAACTAGATCAACTTAAGGACATTACACCTGCTGCTCTTTTTTTGAATTTTACTATTAATTTTTAAGGCCTAATGTGATAGCACTTTAGCAAGCAAAATATTTTTTAACAGCTCATGGTCCCAATTATTTGAGGAAAGAGCTGAAAAGGCCAACAGGAGACCAGGATTTAAATCATTATCCAGAACTTGGACACTTCAGAAACAGCGTCAAATAATTTAACACTTGACATATATTATTTTAAAGCTGCTGGCAGTACAATTTGTGAAATCTATTTCAAAATCTATTTCTACCAGAAATATTTTCATGGTTTAATACAATTACAATGGAAATTGGTCATAAGTTTAAAGATTGCTTTCACATTGCTGCCTCCAAAATTTTACTGTGTCAGAGTTGTGGAGGAGAACCAGAAAATGAAAAGCAAAAGTGATCTCAGCCTGTGGTCATCTCTGAAAGGAGGGCAAGAGGATGAATGTGTTGTTTCGTTTGGTTTTAGGAACCTGTGTGTCTGCCAGTAATGTAAGAAAGGAGTTATCCAGACCACTTTTGAGTTGCCTTTTTCCCAAATAAATAGGATTCCTTTTTTAAAGGTTCAGTGATGCCCAGCCATGACAGTCCTGTGCTCCCATTCCCTGAGCCCTGGGACCATCAAGGACCACCAGAGGCCACCACCTCCTATACCCCATGCTCTCTGGGGTATAGGAGGGTTCTAAAGGGCCCTGGAGGTTCTGGCAGGCAGCTCAGCCTCTGCCTCTGGGTTTCACAGCTGAGGGTGTTGAAACTCCACAGCAGGACTAACTGCAGGACTGACTGCTGACTTGGGGACAATGCCAGCTACCAGACAGCTCCATCAGCCCCATGGGGTTCAACATTTCACAACACGGGGGAAACTTTTTCTCTCCATAAATTGAACTCAGTTGTTTTCTATTATGGACATGTTGCTGTACCAAAAGGGAAGCCCATGCAACAGAGGCAGTGAAAAAAGCTACAAAAGCAAAGCACATGTGATTCTTCATTTATCCACCACCCATAAACTTGACTGGTAGGCCAAGAGCACACGTGGATACCACACAGAGGAGACACTGCATATGGATTTCCTCAAGAATAACTTTTAAGGTGGTCATCTTCCCCCTCTGCTCTGTCTTGGTGAGGTCACATCTCAAACACTGGGTCCAGTTCTGGCAAACTCAGTTCAAAGATAGGGAACTGCTGGAGAGAGTCCAGTGGACACTATGAACACAATGAGGGGACTGGAGAATCTCTATGCTGAGGGAAGACCAAGAGCCCTGGGGCTGTTCAGCTGGAGAAAATCAGACTGAGAGTGGACCTCATCAGTGCCCGTCAGTAGATAAAGGGAGTGGGGGAGGAGGGTAGCAAGAGGACAGGGACAGATTCTTCTCAGTGGTGCCCAGTGACAGGACAAGAGGGAACAGGCACAACTGAAATACAGGGAATTCCATCTCAACATGTGGAAGAACTTCCCTGTGAGGGGGGCAGAGCCCTGGCATAGGCTGCCCAGAGAGGTAGTGGAGTCTGTCTCTGGAGACACTCCAAACTGCCCGTATGCATCCCTGTGCTACCTGCTCTGGATGACCCGGCTCTGGATGACCCTGCTCTGGCAAGAGTTGGGCAAGATGATCTCCACAGGGTCCTTCCAACCCCTGCCATTCTGTGATCAGTTCATCAACAATCTCCTAACCCATAACTCTGTACAGTATTATCTGTCCAAAGACAGATCTACAGTCATCAGTAATATCTTGTGAGGCAAACAGATTTATTGCTCCTTGTAGTCCTTCAAGTCAACTTATCTCCAGCAAAAGAGATGAAGGACCCTCCTGTCACGTCCCAGCACCACCAAACCTGCAGCAGCAACTCAGAGCAGGATGACAATCAGTTCATCAACAAGTATAAGGGGAATCATTTACTTCACACTTGCTTTGTGCCTGAAGAGAAGCCTTGGCACCGAATCTTAACTACATCTTGAATGCTCCTACAAGACTGTGAAGGCAATTTGGGGACCACAGAGTGTTACTACACATATATTAGGAAACGAAATGGGGAGCTGCTCCCAACAAGCTACAGTAGCATCTCATACAGTCCACTGCAAAAAGCTAACTTGGGGAAAAATCTTAAATTTTCATCAGAGACAACCAAAAGGTCAGCCTTTCTTAAGGGATTTCAGCCATTTGAATGCCCTTTTGAGCTACAATCTTGAAATTAGGAATAATTCATTCATTACAGACTGCTGATTACAGGGAGTGGGGGAGGGGAGGAAACCAGAAATTTGACATTTCTTTCCAGTTCACCAAAAGGTCAGTCTACTGATCTACAAAATTTGTATTAATTTTAACTCTGAGGCTGTCACACTGGGTATGAGGTATCCAATTTTGGGAAATTAGGGTCACTTAAGGTCTATACACGCATTTATCATTTTGAATGCAAAAAGTTCTCAAGGCAAAGGCAATGCAGAAAGGAGTCAACAGCCTGAATCACCCAAATTGAAGACAGCTGATAATTTTAATGCACTAAAATGAATTTCTGTTTAAGAGGACCCAGGCTTCAAGATTAATCCTGCCACACATTACCAGACATCATAGAATGGTTTGGGTTGGTAAGGCTCTTAAAGTCCATTCAGTGCCACACACATAGCCTGGGCAGAGACACCTCCCACCAGACCAGATTGCTCCAAGCCCCATCTAACCTGCCTCCAGGGACAGGGCAGCAAAGGCTTTTCTGGGCAATTTGGGCCAGGGACTCAGCCCTCTCGCAGCATGAGATCCTGAGCTCCCACATAAATCTCCACTCTTTCAGTTTAAAACCATTCTCACTCGTCCTACAGCTCCACTCCCTGATCCAGAGTCTCTCTCCAGCTTCCCTGGAGCCCATTTACACACTGGAATGGATTCTTAAGGTCTCCCTGGAGCCTTTTCTTTCCCATCACTCCATGAAACACAAAGTTTGCTGTTGAACCATCTCCCATGGCAAGTCAAACTGCCAATAATCTGGGCTCACATCAGCATCAGGCACTAACACCACAAACTCTGTCCACCACCACTAGCCAGCTCAGCTTCTGGAAATCCTGTCTGGAGCTCAAAACACTGAGATATGATGAAGAGGAGAAGGGAGTGGCAGGATAGAAGTCATCTTTCTGAGCTGGTGGAGCAGAGGACAGCATGTTTCAGAGTTTACCCGAAGGCCACTGTGAGGAGAGTGGGAGGTATCTTCTGCACACATGGAAAACATTGCAAAGCATGAGACAGCTCTCAAAGATGCTGCTGGAGCTCCTGCAGCCATTCTGATTGGCCAAATGCAAAGCTCAGATGTCTTGCAGTGACCAGGGTGAGAATAAAAGCAAAGTCAAGCAAGCCTTCCCGAAAAATATAAACCCCAGTGAGATTTGCGAGTCAGTCCTATGTGGAGATGTGCAGAACTTTAAAACCCACCTTGTGTAGCAATGGGATCCCTACAAACAGCTTCAATGTTCTCCTGTTCCTCCCAAAGAATTTCTGTTTGGGCAGCTCCTTATCCGAAAGTATGGGAAAACATCCTCATGCTTACAAAGAGCAGCAACAAAGACAGAGCAATCCCAACACCTGTTTTCCTGCAGTAGCCACCAGCCCAGACCATCTCCTACAGGGAGAGCATCCTGGCCAGGGGATGGCTACCAATTTAGGAAGAAAGCTACAAAGCCAAACCCTCAGCTTGATCTAACCAGACCAACTCATACCAGCCAGCACTGTCCCCTCAATGCTTTCTTTAATGGAAACATTGTTAAATTTATTTTTTATAAAACATATTCAATACAAACAGACTAGAGAGCCCTCCTTGCAAGCAGGACTTGCA
The DNA here is from genome assembly GCA_013400935.1 of Turnix velox. Taxonomy (NCBI): domain Eukaryota; kingdom Metazoa; phylum Chordata; class Aves; order Charadriiformes; family Turnicidae; genus Turnix; species Turnix velox. Next base: position 328,609 of record VZTY01004213.1, read on the forward strand.
CGTGTCCACAGCTCTGCTGCTTCATCCCCAGTTTCACTATTTTCTTTCAAAAGCAGGAAAAATTACACAAACCATCTCAATATCATGCTAAGTTTATGCTCCAGCTATAACCTCTGCCCATTAAACCTTTGCCCAGTCTACCCGCCTTCATGCTGTAAGTAGATTTACATTTTCTAACTTTAGAAAGTTGGATTTTACCACCTTCCCTTTAGAAAAACAGCTCAGTGTTTAGCTGTGTATTAAAAATTGGCCTCGGTACAAGTGGATTTTAAAATAAACTGCTACTTTTTAAACTATTTGAAAATACTAGATCCTCTCTGTACTTCATTTCTTCAGGGTAAAAAAACCCCCAAAAAACAGAAACCCAATCTATAATCAGACATTTGCTTTTTTTTCTTCTTCTTTTTAATTTAGGAACTTGTGAATTCATGCATTGACCCAGCCGAACAAAGGGCAAAGACTGGTAAATTCCAGAGCCCAGGAGATATTCAGTTACTCATTCAAGGCCTTGTAGAGAGTTTAAAAAAAAAAAAACAATAAAAATGAGACTTAGTGAGGAGGAGAGATAGATTTGAAAATGGTACTTTTAAATTAACAACTGAAAAAGGAGAAAGGGTAAATTGGGGAGAGATTAGCTGCATGATGCACCATAAAGGAAAGATGGAGTCTGGGTTGGAACTCATTAGCCCAATTACAGTGTTTCGTCCAAATCCAAAGGCAATCAAAGCAGAGAGAAAAACAACCATTAGGTAACAGCAAACATGGGAGAGGTGGGGGACAGAAGAAAAGGCTTTTTATTATTTTATTTAGTGAAGCTTCTTTAAAAGGTTTCCTTTTGGCTGGGAAGCACTGAGCAAAGGAGGGAAATTGGCAAATGACTGCAACAAGGCTGGGGGTGCCAATGGGCAACAGGCACTGAGGGGTCCCATGATCACAAAGGGGAGAGAGCAGTGGCACACACCGAGGCTAGGAAAAAGAAAATCACTTTCCATTTCCTTTCCTTGCCTTCCTCCTGTCCCTGAAAATCACATTTCATTGAATTCAAAACCATTCTGAAATTTTACTAGTTTAGAAAAGATTGAATAAGCATGTAATTAAATTAATTACAGAATCGCTGCTCTGCATCCTACTTGCAGGAACAGCAGCAAATCAACCAAATGGATTCAAAATCACTTCCTAAATGTTTTCCAGGCAAACAAAACTACAAGGATAGTTTCAAACCCACTTACAAAACAGTTCAAAAAAACTCAACTTTTCAACCAATTTCTTTCACCTGGCACAGGGAAAGAACTGACATGGAATGTCTCCTTTCCTAAATAAATAGCAGCTGGTTTAGGGCTAGAAGCCCCCTCTCTCTGTCTGCACACTCTCCCTACATCCCATGTCTGCATCCCCTGCCTCTCAGCTGCTATCCAAACTGGTTCCTATGGTCAATTCTAATTCCACACATTCCTAATTTATCAACCTTCCATGCAACAAGGTGATAGCAGCAAGCTCACAGAGGGATTTTTCCTAATGAGTGTGTTGCAAAGCACACACACAAATTGAGGATGGGTATGTAGAACCCAGTGGGAAAGGTGCCACCACAGATACTGTTGGCATCCCTGTGTCTGCTCCAGCATCAACAGGACCAGAGCTGAGATTCTGATGTCCCAGATGAGTGTTGTGCCTGGTCCCACACCATGAATGTTGTCAGCAAGGCTGGAGCAAGGTCTCTGCTCTCAGTCAGACTGACAGAGCATCATGCCCCTGGCTGGGGTGTATCAATGGCCAGAAGAGCCTCTTTCCCCATGATGGGGCAGGAGAAGAGCACAACCAGAGGAGAATTAGCTCCAAACAGCACAAGCTGCATCCCAACCCTGGCAAGCACCAGACCACAAGCAGCAGTGTGACCACGGGCAGCACAGGGGAGAGGGCACAGGCATCCGTTCTTCCAAGAAAAAAGGAACAGCCCAGTGCTGTCTAACCCCCACAGCTGGGGACATGGTTGCCATTCTGTTAATGCTTCATGTGAAAGTAGTTTTACACAACACTGAGTCTGTCAAGCATGTCTGGGCTGCTGCTGGCAGCTATGACCACAGTAGGATCAACAGGGTGCAGAAGATTCCCTTGCACACAAGGATGGTGTCAGGTGGATGCAGACATTCTAACTCAGGTAGCTTTGCTCAAATTAAGCAGTCAGCTATTCCACCAGCACTGCTGCTGCCCTGATTACCATCCACACCATTGATGGCTTAAGCTGGCAATGAAAGCAGCAGCTGAAGCTGGCTTTCTACCCCTACCCTATATGAGATGCTTCCTCAAAGCCTCCATGAGAGGTGCCAAAGGTGGAAGAAATCAAAGAGCCAATCAATACCTGTGGAACTTCACCTCTGCTGAACAGATCCTCAGCCAACAGGACACCAACACCATCACCTTTGGCTTGGTCACAGAGAGACACTTCAGAAAAAGTTCAAGTAAGAACTCCACAACTTACCCTGTTTTCAGTAAGCTGTCAGTCTATTGCCCACAGTAACTCTCATCAACTCTCCACCAGGGACAGACACCCACCACCTGATGCAATCACCCTATGATCTATATCTTCAAACAGAGCAAAACCAGCAAGTTAATGGAGAACAACCAGCTCTGGAGGCTGCAAATAAGAGCTCACTGACCCTATCAGAGAAAGCAGAATTAAACATCAACAGGAGGTTTCTGTAGTCTCTGAGGTTTACAAGAAAAAGCCTACCTAGTCCCCAGGAAAAAAACTTACTAGCCAGGGAGGAAGCTGCCAGTACACGCAGCTATGCGTGCAACCTGTTAGGTATGAACAAAATCTGGCCACAACCAGCTCAGAAGTCACCAAGAACTCAAGAACATGATGGAGTCCAACACACCACACAGATCTTCCTATAGCACAAACACAGATGCAGTTAGCAGCAGATCTCCAGCAGCATCAAGGACACATGTAGTTGCTTCTCTTCTGAGCAGTGGTAACATGGAGTGGTAACCCATTATTCCCCATGCCACCACTACTGCAGATGGAGACCATATATCTAACAGAGACTTCAACCACTCAAAGCCATTTCTAATTACAGTGTTAGAAGTTGTGAAAAGCTTCCTTCCCATACAGACATGTCTGTCTTCAGACTACTTTTAGTATTTTCTTAAGGCAGCAACTACTAAAATCCAGCAAATAGCCTAAATCAGAAAAAAAAAGGCATTATAACCATGCTTTTTGTTAGGAAGGAGGCAAAGCTGATCTCTCCTCCTTTGTGTCCTAGATGTGCAGGAGAATCACCAGCTAACTGTTCATTAGCAGTCAAAGAATAAAAGAGAAGGGAAGCTACTGTTAAAAAAGGCAAAATGAAGAGAAAACATAATCGTGCCATGTACATGCCCCCACCACACCTGCATTTTGAACACAGCCGGGAAGTTTCACAACCCTGTCCCAAAGAGAGGTCACCTCTGGGGAAGGCAGAGTAAAAGCAGCATCAGCAGAACTTAAATAAGCCCAGCATTTCATCTGAGAGGAGGCAATGGAGAGGAAAAAGGAGATGAGACTCCCTCATAGATGAGTGAAAGATGCTTAGATGCATCCTCCATCACTACAGATGTGAGGACAGGAGAGCTGGGATTTGCTCTGCTCCAGCCTGGAGACCACCATGGTGGCCAAGACCTGAGGAAATGTGCACGGTGACAGCCATGGAAGCACCACAGTGTGGGGTTGGGGGCAGAGCCACTCCTCCCCTTGAGCAGCATGTAGACCTTTCACTTGCAGGGAGGTGCAGTATTTTGCACCACTTAGTCCATTACAGCTCACTGGGGAACGTCCTTTGAGTTTGAGGGAAAGGAAGCAAGGAATGAATTATATGTTGCTTGACCTTGGAACGGAAATCCGTCAAGTTTCACTACTTCATCACTTGGGTGCAGCTGGCTGTGGTGCCAAGATCTGTGCCACAAGTGGGACAGAGGCAGGAGAGAACACAGTAATGGCATCTCAAGCAGAAGCTAAAGGTATTTGTTACTCAGGAAATGGGCCAGAGAAGTACAAAATATGTTCTGAAATATTCAAGCATTATTCAAACTTTTAAAGATCATTTTTACATACTAATGCTTTAATAAATAAGAGCTATTTTCACAAAAGAATCCCAGTAACTTAACATAAATTCAAGAACTGCAATTTGTCTTGATAAACTATTGGTCTCAAGACATAAGGTACCATGCACTTAGAGTAGAGACGTGTATTGCTGCCCACTAGAATCTTACAGGGGAAAAAATTTAAAACACAGAAGTAGTGAGTGCCTTCTTTCAAAATTCAGGGGGCTGAAGGCCCTTTACCTCCACCTCCAGTGCTTGGGGATCAGCAGCTGTTGCCGTCACGGCACAGCCAGAACTACAAGGAAAGGGTATGTCAGGTATCGACACTGGAAACCAGGCTACATAAAACAGTGCAATAAATTCCCATTGTAGTAGAAAATCCCAGCTGGATCCTTCACATCCATCCCTGTGGTAAACCAGCAAACAGAGTGGAGTTTGCTCAGAAATTAGTTTGTTCCCAGGTGAGATTAGATGCCACACTCCTTTGGCACTCTTATGATGTTTTGGGGGTTTTTTTGCATAAAGAAGGACAGGAAAAGTACTGGATTTCCCTAATTCTGGGGGTTTACCCATTTTCCTAAGGTACAGTGCTGATCTAATGCACACTGCTGCACACCAGCCTCCTTCAAAGTCAGGAGAAATTCAGTTCTTGTTACCAATCTTTTTATATACCCTGGGGAACTACAGCCTGGGAAGTCAAAGCAAATTTTGGAAGAAATCAAAAGAAACATTCTAGCACCAGCCTCAGAGCTGTAACTGCCCAGAGCACACCTTCCCAAGTCTCTTGGGCAGGACAGGAAGGTCCCCCTTGTCCCACAGGCTCCAAATTCATGGGTGACAGCCCTGGAGCAACTACTGTCAGAGACTGGAGGTGGTAGGCTCCTGTCCAGCATGAGACACCACTCTTAACCTTACCCAACAGCCCTGCTCTGAACTACACAGGATCTGAAAGAACCTGCTCCAGAAACACTTCTGCCAGCAAGTACAGCTCACAGCCAGCATCCAAAGGGCTGGAAGATATCTGGAGAGGTGACAGGAGAAAGACCAAGGGTTTCCATCTGCCTTCTCAGAGTCTTCTAGAACTCAAGGAGCTCAGAGCAAGACCTGGTGCATCAAGGACTGAAGAGAGCAGAAGATACTGAAACACAAATATTTCTCTATAGTATGTGCGTAAACTAAGTTTTCAATTTTATTTTGCCTTAAGAGGAAGATCCACCAGCTTCTTGAAGAACTAGGGCTCCAATGTCTGCTGCAAGATCACAGCTAATGGTCTGCAAAGAAGTAAATTACTAAACCCTATGGTGATGCCTGCAGGCATGAAATATCAAAAAAATCCAGTGGAGGCCAAGAAGCAGTTGGAAGGGTGACTGTGGAGGTGTTTTTGTGCCACCTGGATGGCATGACAGGAGTCCAGAGTCTTGTCCTTCCAGAGTCCAGTGGAAGTGGGGTACAGCAGTATGTCACTGCAACATGGAGGACATGGCACTACTCCAGGGCTCAGAAAACTGGGTCCTGCTCCTGCCCATGGATCCAGCACCCCTGAGCCTGATTTATTCTTCAGCCATTTGTAACCAGACCAGAAACTGCATGACGCTACAGAAGAGCCAACCTCGGACAACACTACTGAGGAGATGATGTACCACAAGCTGAAGAGCCACCACAATCAAGCTGAGCCAGAAAAGGGTGTCTGGCTCCTGATGTGATCTGAGAGAAATGACAAGTCCAGATGGTGCCAACCACAATCCATGCCAAGCCTTAAAGCAGGTGGCAGGAATGGAGCACAGCCCTTCACTCAGCAGCATGGCCATGATGACTGGGACAGACTGTGGGCAAGGCAGATGACCCCAGATGAAATGAGGCACTGGCAGTGATGCACTTAGAGAAACAAGTCCAACAACAGCAGAGCCTGCCTGAGAACTGGGTCTTAGGAGATAGGATGTTTGCTTTTGCTGAATGGACTGACCCGTGTGATACCCTCATCCAGGTCACAACAACCCCAGGAGCTGCATTACAGCAAACTCAACCATCCCTGTGAGCCACAATCCCACTGATGACGTCACTGGAGCTGCTGAAGAAAACTTCCCTCTTCATATCAGCATCACCACTGAACTTCAGACATCTCTTTATTTTCAATATCACAATCCTCAGCCCTTTTCACCACACTGGAGATGAGCCCTTGAGTAGCTGAAGTGGTCCAACGGTACAGAGTGGACTACTTTCTTCCTCTCACCCATTCCTCTCCTCTCCTGTGCCTGCTCTCACTCCCTGCTCCCTTCCATAAGGCAATTTACTCACCAACCTGGCAGAAAGCCCTGCCTTTTCCTCCCGTCCACAGCTTTTTAATTTTTTTAAAATGTGCTTTTCCTGGGTTACGGAGATGAATCAAGTCACAGAAGGCTCCAGTAAACACTAGCCCGCAAGATCAGCAGCAGAAGAGCACGGACAGAAGGCAGAGGACCAACACCTCCATCATTTGGCAACAGCGTGCTCTTGGCCAGGCTCCCTTCCCCATCCTTCAGGCTCCACTTGCCACCCACTCCTCCCTTCCACCGGCTGAGTAGCAGCGTCATTAACATCCAACAAATGAGGGCCAAGGGAGTTCACACCTCAGCTTATTTGGTAACGCTGATGGCAAGCTTAAGGAGACTGTAACATGTTGGTCCACCTTGAAAATGCACTTGGAAAATACTCCTCATAAAAAGTGCACTGCTATTTTTAAAGGAAATCCTGGATGGTTGAGAACATCAACGCACCAGGCGGCCACGAAGGTGTGTCAAGACAAGGAGTCAATGGGTTGGATCCAGCAGCCTGACGCTGAGCCACTCCTGCAGCAGTAGCCAAGCAGGGAATGGAGCTGGAGCACTATCCAAAGCCACGGTCCTGTTGGCGGATGCCAAAAGACACAAGAGTGTAGCCAGAAGCATGGCAGGAAGATCTCCAAAGGACACATCAGTTGCTTGCTAGAGGTGAGAAATCCCTAACACAGCACAGTGCAATGCTGACAGCAGTTAGGACACAGTACATGTCATGCTGAGCAACACACAAGATTGTGGGTGCAGTTGGTTCTGCGTTTGCTTTTGTGAAAGTTGATGCAAACAGGTCAATTACTGAAAGCTCACTGGAGTGAGAACTACATTATCTAGCCTTTAAAGGCTCCCAGGAAACCTTCCAAGAACTAGTGAAGAAATAAGATTAATGGCTAGAAATAGAAACAACAGAATTTCTTCTTTTTAGGATTAACAGCTCACTAGAAATCCAGGAACTGGGATAGATCAAAACCAGTCTGAACCCAAACTAAATTTCTTTGAGATATAAGTAGAGAGATTTCATTTTTATGATCTTTCTCAACACTAAGCAAATCAGTGAGTTACACTGACAAGGCTGACCCCTAAAAATACTAATTATATCAGCACATTGTAGTACCATTATCCATCTCATGCTTAGGTTCACTCTGTCTCCTCCAGGAATGTTCTCCCTTCTCTACCTGTGCCTGCTCAGAGATCCCTCACACCATGGCAGCATGGTGTGATCTCACTAACAGAGTCCCTGAGCACCCCTGAAGCACTTCTACAATCAAGTCACATCTTCTGGTTTGCTTTCGTATTTCACAGAATCATCATATTGACAGCAGCAGCAGTCAACTTTGGGGTGGACACAATGAGCAGGTTAGTGAATCCCAGCACCACTGCAGGGCAAACAAGGAATCTGAGACCAGGTCTGACAAAATTTCAGGTTTTCACTAGTCACAGGACATTTTCCTTTTGATTTTCCTGAAGATCTAAGAAGCTACATATGACAAGGGGGTGTAAGGTTGGGCACTTCCACATCCTCTCCTATTTGAATGCTAACAGAAAGGTCTTCTCATCCTGCATCCAAGCAAGTTACCAATATTGAGTTGGTAGCACAAAAACACACTGAGAGAAGCTGGAATGAGAGCATGTCCTCTGCTGTGGGCACACTCACAACCAATATGTTCACTTTCCTCTCCAAAGCGGGCTGTGATTTGAAAACAGCCACTGTGCCAGCTCCAGCACAGGCCAGGCTCAGTGTGCTACCACATCTCATTAGCAAACTCTCTGACTCCATCACGATCTCACGCCTTTCTCCCTTCTTTGTCTGGGATGATGGTTCCAGGACTCCTAACCCTTCTTTCTTTTCCAGTACAACATGCAACTTCCTTTGCTGGTGATTACATCTGCTGGCTTAGAAATGCTTGTCCTCAAGATCTACATTACTTTTGCACCGGTATCTTCCAATCCTCCTTCATGGTCTTTAATTTAACTTCTTTCCCCTCAAATCAAATTGCTATTTTCCTCTGATCATAATTTGGTTGAAGGATATCAGATTTGAAGGAAAGAGGAAGGCAGAGGATGATAACAGACGCATCACAGTCTTGCCCAAAAGACATTCTGGTCTCATTAGCACTTAATGCAGGTGAAAATAAAGGAGTTTGATATCAAAACAGCATGAGCACAGAGAAAACACTCATTCTGCGCCTGTTGGAACTTGCCCACTATCAATGCTAAGCTCTTTCTCTACACGAAGAGCTCTTTCACTACTAAGACTATAACTTCTTATCTGGGCTAATAATGCTCAATATGAAACCTCTCAAATCCCATTTGAAAACTTAAGTATTAGATATTTAGGACATTTCTCCACTCCATTAGAAATGTAACAGCTTAAAGAATATCATCCTTAACTAGAGCAGGCGAAGTTTAGATTAGACATTACGAAGAAGTTCCTCACAATGAGGGCAGTGATTGCCCAGAGAGGTGGTAGAAGACTCACCCCTGGAGACATTCAAGGCCAAGCTTAACGAGGCTCTAAGCAACCTGATCTAGTGCAAGATGTCCCTACTCACTGCAGGGACGTGGGCTTTGAAGGTCCCTTACAACTCAACACATTCTATGATCCTACAGCCATCACATAAGGAGCTGGCTAGTTATCTGTCTCCCACCCCACCAGCTCATTTATGCCAAGGATGAACCTTGCAATTCCAAAGTTGCAGGAATGCCTGCAAAGAAAGTGACCTGCAAAGAAAGAAAGAAGGTTGTGCAAAGGAACAGTGACCAGGAAGCCTAAGGGCCTCCGTGGGATGAGGACAAGGGACATCACCACCACGCACAGCTGCACACCTCATTCAAGCAGACAGAGTTGGCAAGTCCAAGCCAAACACACGCAGGCAAGGCTGCAAGTCTGACAGGCTCTGTGTAAATGTTGTAATGTTTTGAGGGACAAGCCATAATCTATGAACAATAGCTCTGGTCACATTCCTGACGAGGCAAATCATACCCTCCAGACATGATGTGACACCAGCCACCCGGCGCTCAATGACATGGAAACTCAGCCTGCTGGCGAGACACTGCCCGTGCAACCACAGCACCCCAGGAGGAGAAACGAAGAGCCACACACTGCTGCCACTAGAAATGCTGCTAATTTCTTCCCACATTTGTTGAAATTCAGATTATGGCAGTGGCAGAAGCTGAGGGAAAAGGAGAAATTCATACTCTAGGTTCCAAAAATATCATTCACCAGCTAGTAATAGGGCACAGGATCAACAGGAGGTGCCCACTGCTGGGACACCCCACACTAGTAACAGGTAGAATCCATCCTCATAAATACAAAACAAAAAGCCAGAATGAAATAAGCACCTCTGCCACTGCTCACCCCACTGCCAAGGGTACACTGGTGAGGAGGAGCCCAAAGACCTGGCAACCCCTGCAGGAGCCACTGGGACAATCACCAACTTTCCCATTTGGTTAAAGCAAATCCATTTTTCCAAATGAAACATTAACCACAGTGTGATATCAAGACAGAAAAGAGCTTTTAATTACATACACAAAGGAGCTTGTAACACCCCAGCTCTGCTGCAAGGGCAGCTTGCTGAGAAAAGCAATGTGGATCAAAGCTCTCAGGCCCCTTCTGTAGACCATAAAATAGTAAATCTACTGAGCTTACCAAGCAACTGCATAAATTGTCCCCAGGTTTTATGCACAAGACTCATGAATGCATTTCATTTGTGGTTTGGGTTTGTTTTTTTTTTTCTGATTTACATGCCTATTGAGCTTAGGGAGGAAGATTCTAAGTTGAAGCAGGCACCAAATGCACAAAACCAATTATTTATAGCAGCCACTTCCAGGTGACAAGCTTNTGTTTGTGGTTTGGGTTTGGTTTTTTTTTCTGATTTACATGCCTATTGAGCTTAGGGAGGAAGATTCTGAAGTTGAAGCAGGCACCAAATGCACAAAACCAATTATTTATAGCAGCCACTTCCAGGTGACAAGCTTTGTGTTTCTGTGCATAATATTTATATATACACATTCACACTATATATACAAATATATGCAAGCATATAAACACACACACATATATGTACCTTGCAAAGGTCCTAAGAAGGAACTAAGCTTTGGGGACTGAGGTCACCTCTACATTTGGCAGGTGAGCACAGCAACAAAGTGTTTCTCTTGTGCAACAAGATGACTTCAAGCTTCTTGGCAAGCTGCACATACTGCTTCATTTATAAACAATACCTGCACAACATCAATATGCCCAAGCATTTGCAACTCCCCTTGCTGATTGTGGAGCTGCCAGCACATGGCACAATCTGGGTCCTGGAGGTGGATCTGCCAGGCCCTTATCAGAGGCATCAAACACCTACCAGAGGCATTAAAATATTAAATTAAAAATTAAACAGCTCATTGACAAATAGGCTAATTCCTGTATCTCCACCTTCCAACTGCTATTACCAGCTTCAGTGGACAAGTTTCCTGTGCAAGCTTCTGAATATACCTAAAAAACCCTCTGAAGTAAAAAAAATTCTTAGCAATTAGATCTTCTCTATTTCTTTTTGCCTTCCTAATTATCCTTTTAACTGCCTTCTGCTTATTTTAATAGATCTTCCTATTCTCCTCTTTACCAGACTGTTTATACTTCTTGAAAGCCGACTGCTTACTGCTTCTAATACTGTTTACATCTTCACTCCGCCACCTCGGCTCAGTTGCTGCTTTTTGCCTGATTTCAGAGTTAACCAGGGGAAATTTCCTCTCTGATCTCGACAACAGTTTGTAAATACCTCCCTTTTTTTTTTTTTTTAATACACATTTCCCTTGTATCTAAGAGGGGGGAACGAAGCATCCTCCAGACCACGAAGTACTCTGAGAAAAATCCATATTATATATTGCTTGAGGCACACTTCTCTCCACTGCTTTGCCTATCGCTTTTGCATTAGGAATATTAAGCAGATTATTAATGACTGTGTCCCATGTGTTCCCTAACTACCTTATTCATTATCATTTCCTGCCTGAAAAAGTAAACAAATAGCCTTTTGTGCTCAACGTTACATGAGATTACCTATGAATTTCATTAGTTATATCTCTACTAGGGGGAAAGAAGGAGTTGAAAGTGCTTTGGTTTTGTGGAAGGGCTTAAGGAGTTGGGGGGTGAGCACATGTAAGAGTTCAACATTCATAGTGGAGGTTTTGGAGCATCCCTTAGGGTTCAGACACGAGAGCAATTTAGGGCCCAAAGAGCAAGAAAGGAGAGTATATTAAAGCAAGATTTACTCTGTATTTTCCCTGTTCCTTATAATCCTTCCCCAGCCATCTGCTGTTGGACACATGGAAACAGGATACCCAAAAGAGAGACAGAAAGCAAGATCTTTTGTTTGAAATCACAGAGTAGATGCTCTTCAGGGCATAACAGCAATTCTCCTCTGTCTAACTGCTGAGCTCTGTCAGAAAACTCCAAAACACTTAATTCCATAGATGCAGAGAATAAGCCACAGCATCAAGATATGCAGCATCCACAATTTCCCTCGGTAGCTTGTTTGAATGGCAAATCTTCCCTACTGCTCAAAATTTCCACCTCCTACTCTTAAAAATATTTTTTCATCTTCATTTTGTCATCCAAATGTTTGGATCCAGCTTCCAGGTATTGTTTCTTGCTACAGAGACTGCTGAAACGAAGTGCTCTCTGGTACCTGCTTATTTTTTTTCCTGTTTTGTTTTTTTTTAAATGCATAGAGAACTGGCTCCATGAAAATAAAAACTGATGTTGAGATTTTTTTTTTGACAGGTTCTTATTGTCAGGGAGAGTTCCCCAAAATATGGTGCATGTCTCCAGACATTTAGGAATAAATACCAATGAGTATTTCCCTTGACTCCTCAAATCACTTCAGTCACAGAGTCTGAGTCTTCTCCAAGTTTTCAACACCTCTTAAAAAAAGAGACAACTAAAAATAGGGATATTGTATTAAAGCATAAGGAACAGGAGAAAACAGAATAGCTGTTTTTACAGATTTTTCTTGTTCTGCACATCCATGGTTTGCAGTATCCCACTGCCACGCTCAGTGTCATTGCTCACACTGCAGTAGTTCCTCTCCCACCCCAAAGTCTGGGGTGGCATCTTTGCTCCTTTGCCCTCACCATCCCAAAGGCACCTCCTTCTAGCTCTACAAATCCTACAATTCACAATATCAAAATGATCCAAATCTCTTCAAAAAGGGACACTCCCTTCATTAACCTTTTTTCACCACTTTTTGGACATCTACAAACACGACCATTAGCCCTGTGGGGCTGGAGCCAGGCTGGCCACTGTCAATACATGTGGTCATCCCATACCACATTCGCAAGCTCTTACACACCAGCTCGATGCTACCAGAGGATGTTTTGATGGAAGACACCAAAAAATTCTCACAATTTGGCACACAATGCATCCTGCATCACTCTGACTAAAGAACAAACTGATACTCCCATTACCTCCTCCCCTACACTTAATACTTCAAGGGTTATCAAGCATTGGAACAGGCTGTCCTGTGGCATCCACCACTTCTTAATTCTATGATTCTAATCTCACAATATCCAAACTCCACAGGAGAAAAAAGACAGAAACCCAACAACCAGACCCCAGAGGAATTCCCAGTGAACACTGGGAGCTAACGCTGGGACATGCTCCCATCTCTCAACCTCTGCCCAGCCCCATGCTGGGCCTGGAAGCAGTTCTGTACCTGGGCTGCAAGTGCATCACACCTCTTCCTTACAAATTGGGAACAGCAATATTTATTAAACATGTCTAGTTTTTCTACTTTATTATGCATTTTACCTCTCCTCAGTTGTGATAAGTCTACACAAACCATTATTAGAATTTCTTTTGTTCCTAATACAAATACTTTCTCACTGTTCCTTCCACTGACAGTCACAGATTTTTTTTCCCTTGTGTTTTTAACTTCCTTTATCAATTTTTTGCACTTGATAACTTCTTACTCAAGGATAACTGTCATCTCTTCCTTTTATTATTCCTTTTTTTTTCTTTTATTTTTTTTCTCCCCTTAATTCCAACCCACGCAGAGCTGCCTGGCTTGTGGAGAAGGGAGCACAGGGTCCTAGCTCATACAACCTGCAGTCACGTCTTAGAGCCATTTGAAGCCCAGACCAGGGTTTCCATTTCATGGCAACCATGGTCCTTTTCTAGAAACCACCTGTAAATGATAAAGAGGACCACATATCCTGAAGAATTAAAACTTGAAGTCCCATGAGAACTCAACTGCAGGGCCAGGCAGGTCGAGGGGGGCTAACAAGGCGTGATCTGAAGGTGGGGTTATGCCAAGGGCAATGGAGCCCCTAAAGGAAAGCCAGATGCCATCAAAACCAAAATGAAAACAGATGCCAGCAAATAAAACTCTATTTAAACTAAAGCCCGAAAAATCAAACTCAGGAAGGAGAACATCCAGTTTATGTGAAGCATTTTCTATTGATGAGGTCATAAATGTACTGTATCCCTGAAAAACATCACAAAAATTCAGGTAGGAAACTGAAGACTCAAGCATTGCATGCCCAAATTTCGAAGGAATGACAGAGCTGTGCTGACTAAGAGGCAAAGTACAGGCCAATTAACTAAACATTATTATTATGTCAGTAGGTGGCAAAGAACCTTTCTGGACTCTAAGTTCATCCAAGAAAACAAAGCACAACCGGAGTATGGATGAACAGAGAAAGATGCTTAAAATGTCAAAAAACACCAGGGAGGCTGCAGGTCTCTGTCAAGGCAGAAAATACAATTTCAGTAACTGGAAGTTCATCTCACAAAGACTTGTAAATTTATCATAGTATTTGCATAAAATCCCAGACTGGTTGGGGTCGGATGGGCCCTATCCATCCAGCCTGCTGCCAGAGCAGGGTCATCCAGAGCAGGTCACATGGGAATGTGTCCAGGTGGGTTTGAAATGCCTCCAGACACAGAGACTCTACCACCTTCATGGACAGCCTGTGCCAGGGCTCTGCCACCTTCACAGCAAGGAATTTTTTTTATGCTGAGATGGAATTCCCTGTGTTAGTCTGTGCCCATTCCTTCTTGTCCTGTCACTGGGCACCACTAAACACACACTCGCCCCATCCTTTTGACACCACTCCTTTCAGTATCTGTGAGCACTGATAACATGCCCCTCAGCCCTCTTTTCCTAACTGAACAGAGCCAAGTCCCTCAGCCTTTCTTCACCAGAGATATTGCATTTCCCTCATTTTCTTTGTAGCCATTAGCTGTCCCCACTCCAGCAGTTCCTTGTCCTTCTTGAACTGGGAAACCCAGAACTGGACCTAGTGCTTCACATGTGGTCTCATCAGGGCAGAGCAGAGGGGGAGGGTGACCTCCTTCCACCTGCTGGACATGCTCCTCTTGATGTATTCCAAGGATGCCACAAGGACACATTGCTGCCCCAGTCAATCTGCTATCCACCAAGATTAACAGGTCCCTGGGTGAAACCTATGAAATACCAAATACACAAGGTCCCACACAAGACCTCTCTCTGCACATAAGGAAATGCAGCTGTCTGTGAGTCCAGCTCTGCTCTTCATGGACCATGAGCCCTGGCACCAGCAGGAAGACTGCAGACATTACCAAGGATGGAGATACACTTCCACAGAGCTCCTCAACCCTCACTCAGTCCTGCAGTTCCTGTCCCCTCTGGGGTCAGACACAGATGCGACTCAGGAAATAAACACAAAAACCCATCCCTGCCTAGAACCCATCATGCAGCCAACCACAGAAGTCTTTAGAACACAAAAACCACACAAAAAAAGTCATTGTGTTCATGATGCTAACATCACTAAGCTAAAGAAAAGCATCCTAAAATAGCAAAATGTGTTTAAGAGCTTGTAGGTGAGGTGCAGAATGTGGAGAAGATGGTTATCACCTACCAAAGGTGGCTTGTTAAACACATGAGCAGGATTTAACAGCAGAGTGAAAAAGGGCATTTGAAACAAAAAGACACTGTCAAAAAGAAAGTGAAATCACAAGAAAGTAAATTCAAGGAAGCTGCAGTTGAAGCCATAAAACACCAATCCAGAAAAAGATTTTAAGAAACAGGTTGAACAGGTTGCTGAAGGAATAAAACCCTAGGTTTAAAAAAAAAAAAAAAAAAAAAAAGAAAGAAAATCAAACACAGAAACACCAGAAGTCTGCCAGATTCTGGTATAAATCAAGCACTGAAGAAAGCTAAAACCACGGGATAAAAATTCAACTTCTTTGCGCCAGTGCTCACTTGAGACAGGACTCAGTAATTCCTCTCCTGGACTCCTCCTTCATCAGGAACCAGCTGAGTATCTGGCTCAACCTGCAGGGTCACCCAATAAACATGCAGACCTGCCTGACAAAAAATAAGTACCCACAGAGCCAAAAGTATGAAAGACATTACTCTATTATCTAGAGACCACTAAATCACTGATATCAACAACAGTACTTAAGAACAAGAAGGTAATGAATGGGATCCCACCATTTTTGAAGAATTACAGAGGAGACCCATAGAACTACGAACCACCGAACTTCATTTTTGTAGCAGAAAAATTAGAAGCAGGAATTTAAAAAGTAAAACTAAAGATTAGTGTTTACAGGTTAAAAAGAAACACTGGAAGATGCTATGGCTTCTGTTGATGGTGGTAACACCCTGGGTGCTGAGGACCATGCCAAGGGTTAATGTGCAATTAAGAAATGGGCAGGTACCTGGATCTCCAAAAAGCCTTGGACAAGCCTCCACTATTAAGGCTCTTACTGCAAGTACAATCATAATACTTTCATATGAACAGGATAAAATAAGAAGTCATCTCATTGATTAACAGCTGATTAAAAGATGGAAAATAAAGGGCAGAAATAGTTTGCTATCACAGTGGGGACCCGCCAACATCTGCTCATGCACTAAGTTAGATTTGAAGAATTGAAAATGTCGAGGGAAAACAACACACAAAATCAAGGTATCTAAATTAGACATTAGCATTCACAAAAGCAACGGAGGAGATGGTGAGGGCAATTCTCCAGCAGCGGGAGCATGGCTTTCCATGGCAGCCAGTGAGGCAACAACAAATTTGAGTAAAGAACAGAAAATATGCCAATGCATAAAACTGCATCCACAGCACTTGCACCATTCTGGTGTACTCACCTCGAAAACAACTGCAGAAATAAAAGGGAAAGATGGCAATCAAAGGAGGGTGACAATGGAGATTCATGGAAATAAAATGTCCTTGGGTGCACAGGGTGCTTGCTCACAAACCACCCTGAGAAGCAGCACCCTTATGACAGACACACAGGTCACAGAGTCACAGAATTATTATGTTGGTAAGAAAACTCTATAAAAGGGTTTGGAAGGGACTTTAAAAGATTATGCGGTTCTGCCTCTCTGCCCTGGGCAGGGACACCTCCCACCAGCCCAAGCTGCTCCAAGCCCCATCCAGCCTGGCCTTGAACCCCTCTAGGGATGGGCAGCCACAGCTTCTCTGGGCAACCTGGGCCAGGGGTCACCCCCCTCACTGCTAAGAATTTCTCCCTGAGATCTAATCTAAACCTCCTCTGTTCCAGTTTAAAACCACTGCCCCTCATCCTGTCATTTCATGCCTTTGCAAACAGTCCCTGCCCAAGTTTCTTGTGGGCCCCCTTCAGGTACTGGAAAACTGCTCCAAGGTTTCTTGGAATTCCTCTCTTCTCTATGCTGACACCTCAAATGTTTCAGCCTATCCTCATCGCAGAGGTGCTCCGGCCCTCGCAGCATCCTCGTGATCTACTCTGCTCCTGGTCCAACAGGTCCATGGCCTTCTGATGTTGGAGGCTTCAGATCACCAAGTCCAATTATTTACCTGTTGCTGCCAATTTACTTGCAAGGTCACTGCTTCCCAAAGCACAAAGCTAAACCCCAAAAATAAACTCCACCAGCAAGAGAAAGCAAGTATTTTTTCACGCTCCTATTTGCCTAAATAAATTGCAGACACTGCAATTATCCAAATCATCACCTCAGTAGTTGGTAAAGTCAGGCTATGGAAAATCCACACAATGAGGGGCTGGAGCACATCCTGGGGACTAGATACAAGAAGCCTCCAAGGGGTGGGCACAGCACTGTGAAGGAGAGGTGGAGAAAAGCAGCTGGATGCCATCCCTGTCAGAGTGGAAAATAAAGGTGTTACTAGTAAATTATCTTCCCTGTACCTGGAGTTACACAGGGCATGGGTCTGACAGCTCCTGCCCCGCAGAGTTTGCTGCCAAGGGTGCAGCCTCACAAGAAAATACAGAAAAGAGTTTGCAATATTGTTTTCTCCTTCTCATTTATTAAGTCAGTCGCCACTGAACATTTGATGATGAAGAAAGGAGGAATGAGAATGAAAGCTGCTGATGGCTTCAACACCTCATCTAAAAAGGCATCTCCTGCACAGGCGAAGGCACAAAAACACCTTGGGAGGGTGGGAGACACCAACAACCCCAGTGTGGGTCAGCAGAGAGTTCCTGCAAAGAGACAGATATGGAGCCATGGCTTAGAGCAAAACTTCCTCTGCCTTGAGAGAGAGAAATGGGGAAATACAACACAGCAAGTTGAAGGAAAATACTGACGTATGGATTCATAGAGGTGTCTGAGAGGGGAAACATGGCTGCAGTCCAACATTGTGCCTTCCTCATTATTAATATTTACCACAAAGAAAGGAGTGTGTTTGCTGGGGGATGTTCCTCCAGCCTGTCTGAGGCCACGTTTGAAACTCCTAAACTAACTCCTCCAGAAAGAAAGAACAGTCCCAAATTCTTTTGAGTTTACAACTTGTGGTGATGCCTACTGGGAAAAAAATCAAACAAAAAATAACTGGAGAAAAAGTTTTGAAGTTATGATGTCCCCCCAAAAAAATGTTTCTGCAGTTTGGTTTTGAAAAATTTCCTACTGCTTTTTTTTGGGATTGTGGGATCATTAAAATAGCGGGGCTGGGAACGTCACTGACTTGGTTGGTTTTGCAGAGAAAGAGTACCTTCTGGGATGGAACAGTGGGAATGTTTATGGGGGGAAAAAAGGCTATTCGTGAATAAAATTGATTCAATTATTGATATGCAAAATAGACCACAGAATTATTTACACAACAAACCAGTATAACACGATGAAACTTCAATTATTAAAAAAAACCACTCCAATATTGTGGCAGAAAAGAAACCAAAATGTCTTATTTCTGGAGCCAGAATGTTTCTAAAGTAAAGTATGTATGAATGGAATATATTCCTTAGATTCATTGTTTAAGGGCTCACTCACCATAGAGAGAGTTAAGGTAGAGGGACGGCGTGTTTTGGAAACAACATTGGTCAAGCACTTGAAAATTACACAAATCCAGAGGAGACAGATAATTTTTTTTTTTTGCTATTTTTGGGTGGGAGGAAGGAAGAGGCTTTAAAAATGTAAATATTCTAATGCCCTTTTTCCTCCAGAATGATATTTTGCTTGTTGTGATAGTTTCTTAACAGAATGAAATCCTTCTGTCCCACAGAGCAAAAGGGCTTCAGCTGAAGAAAAGGAATTGGGTACCATTTTACTGACTCCAGTCAAAGCTACTTGTGGGGAAGTTCAACCACAAGCCTAAATCCCTACAGGACTGATCCCTAAGTGAATTACTAAGCAGAACAAAAATTAAAGCACTGAAGATTTTTAAAAAATTAGAAGTATCTAACCAAACCACACATTCTATGAGGAAAAGTCAAAATACAAATGGAAAATTCCTCCCTGGCTCCATGGATGCTAATTGCATACCTTCTGCTAGAAGCTGAACATCATAAATTTCTACATATATATTTAATTAGGTTAATTTGTAAAACATAGACATATGTCTGCTTAAAGTAGACAGGAACATTTTATTTTCTTCATTTTAAATATCACGTAATGAGCTAAAATCACAAACACTGTTTATGCTGGAGTAAGAAGGACAAAAAGCTCTCTCTAAAAGGGGGAGAGTACAAACTTTTAAGGGTCAGGCAAACCCCACCCCCACAAGGTGTGACTGTCATCTTTTACACACTATTTGAAACCGAAAGAAATCAGAGCATTCTGCGTGAAATCAACTTTTCATCAACTACAGCAACCAATACTACATATATTCAAGCTTTCTCAAAAAGTGTGTCTTATTTTCCTCCATTTTGAAGGGGGATTAACTTATTTTTACCACTGTTCCCACTGAGGATGCTCCAGTGGATTCATCTCTATATCCCTTCAACACCTGCAAGCCAAGATGGCATCACTACTCTCAGACCATGCCTAACACAACTTGGACATTGCAAACTTTCTCTAGATGCATTTTTACACCACCTAATGCAATTTATTTAGATGCATTTGCATTTTTTTATTCCTTGTCCAGCATTCTCTCCAACCTGTGGCAAAGCAGGTCCCCTTCCAAGGCTGTCTTTCTGGCAGCATCTTGACAAACCTGATGAAGGAGAAACTCTAATTCTAATCACTGTTATCACCAACGAGACAAATTCACAGGCCTCTAAAATGAAGGCAGATAAGAAGGTAAAAATATCCCTCCCTCAAAGTATGCCTCAGTAGTAACAACTATAACTAGGTAGCCAGAGTCATATGCCCTCAAGTAGTCAAAATACATCCAGGGACATTCTTCCTGGTGTTCAATTATTAATTCTTTCACTAGCAAAGTTCATCCCACCAAATGCTGACCATTGCCAACCACACAACGACCAGCCCCAGAACAACCAAACCAACCCTTGGTGTTGCAGCCACTATCACTGTCATCCCAAAGATGCACCTGAACTTCTCAAAAGCCCAAGGTTGGCTCCTGTGAGTGGCATCACCTGACTGCAAAGAGAAATCCTGCTGATCCCCAAGGGGATTTTGAGATCCCATCCACTACCAGCCTGATCCAAATCCAGCTGTGCTTCCCCTACATAAGTTTCAAAAACACACACACAAACTCATAAGGGTATTTTGTTCCCAGGAAATAACAAACCTGTGTCCTCCCAACCCTTCCCTCCCACCCTCAAAATTGCTACTAACACAAATGCTGGTAAAAGGCTCAGGATTTGCAGCCCACAAACTATAGCACATCAGACACTAAGTGACGGATTTACACGCAGAAAGCAGTAGCTATTCTTGGGTTTCATGCTATGAACTTGCCACAGTTGTCTGCAGGCTGCTCACCAGGGTGGTCTCCATCCATCTTCAAACATAGCTCAAAAGTAGTTAGCAGACTTAATAAAAAACAAAAATATCACACAAATCTACCGAAATAGGGTTTCATTTATACTCCCCTTGTGTAGTTCAGTAATTCATACTAAAAAGAACCCTCACCAAAACACAGACAACTCTCAATTCCAAGCATGTATCCCAAGCTCAGCAGCACCCCAAGGTCCACAACCAGGCTCTGCCCCCAATGGGGTCAACTCACGTCACTGCATGTTTTCCTCCAGGTTCTCCTCTCCCAGCTCCCCCACATCAGCACAGCTCTTGGCTTTGGTTGCAGAGTTTTGAAAACTGAGGTCTAATACTTCTAAAAATAGGTCTAAAGCAATTAAATACTTGTACTAAAAATTGTTCTCAATGTACTGGAAACAGAACCTAAATGATGAGCCTTCAACGCAAGCACACCCAACTTCTCCTGAAAACTCACTTCTGTTGCTATTTTCGGGCAGGATGAGGATACCTACACCCACACAGCGTAAAAAATTAACCTGCAAAAAAGTACTTGCTGCCTGAGTGCATCTAGTAAAATGAAATCACAATGAATACTAAAAATTGAAAATCCTGGAAAAGAGGCAGTGCCATTTGGACCACCAAGACTGGGCTGCAACCATGTCAGGCTTGTTGCAGCTGTTGAGGAGTGTCCTGCTCTGCTCACTTGTGGTGGAAAGGTCTAACAAACATACCTGGTCTCACCTCTACCAAGTGACAAGATACTCATGTGCTAACATCTCTAATTTTTAAAACAGAAGACAGTGATGGCTTGCCAGCGTCTGACCCCAGTACTGCTGAGCCTCTTGCCAGCAGACTCAATAGTCCACACACCATCCCAAGCTCATGGGAAAAATCTAGTCACTCCTTTTCCACTTCTAGCCTTATTTTTCACATTACACCAACCAAATATAGACATGAAATGAACAGGAGGACTGTATAACGCAAGCAAGGAAGGTCTCACCTGTATAATTAAATCTTTGCAAGTAGAGCACAGCAGCTAGGCCTTTCTATAGCACACACTGAAGAGGTCCTAGGTAACATTGGCAAGACCAATAAAGACAAAGGAGAAACTCCCGAGAAGACCTATCCCAACAAAGGAAATGGTATGGAGACACTGGTGCCACCTTTAAAAAGCATCACACAACTGGACTGACCCAGAGCTCAGCAATTTCACTCCAAACAGCCCATGTGGCTTCTCTGAAGGCAGCACAACTCCATCAACCACAAGTTCCACTACCCATAGGAGCCTGAAATTCTGCCCTAACCTTGTCCAAGAGTCACCAAGGCCCCACACCCCCAAAGCCACAACACAGGGGGTTCAGTTGGCCTAACTCCTCCAGGAGAGGCTCCCCCTGCTCACCACTTTTAATGCAGCACCCTATCCAGAGCAAAAGCCTCCAGTGTGCTCCAACAAAAGCTCACAGACCAGTCCACGAACCTGAGCTACCAGCTACCTGCCAATCAATCACCCAAAATATCCCAAAAGGTGTAGAGTACTGTGCTGAAGTGGTTTGAGTAGTAGTCCAGAGTCTACTTTGCTAACACCACTTCTACACAGCTTATACCATCAGCCTCCTTCCCCCCCACATTCATCCCTCTGAATAAGAAACTTCTTTGAGCTTGTGCTTTCCAAGAGCACAGAGGAGAATTTTCTCTATTTAACCTCCTTTTTCAACCATTGCTCACAATGGGAGCAACAAACAGAAATTCAAATAAGCAAAACCCAAGTACCTCAGAAAACCACCATTCAGCCTGCACAGCATCTCCATGTACATCTACACCTACATACTCAATCGTGTTGATGTGCAAAACCCACATTATAAAAGATTGTATATACCCCCCGTTTTTGGTATTCAACCAGCACAGGCACATTCCAGAGGCTACCAGAGCATGGGAAGAACCCATCCTGCTGAAGGGAAGACCAAGGCTCATGCTCACCTTCACCTACCACCAGAAACAAGAACTCACACAGAGACTGTAAGCAAAGCCCAGGACCATGGGAGGACAGATGCAAGAACTAAATATCCTACATCAACCCAGGGAAAGCAATCCTGTCTTTATGAGTACTATGTCCACAGAGTGGGGCATAAGACAGCTTTTGTATCTCCAGCACCTCTGTGTCTTGAGAAGGGACCACAGAAAGGGCAAGTCCTCCAGCCCTTCCTATCATCTAACACAAGAAAGAAGCAATGCCTCTCGTGACACATACAAATGTGCAGTAAGTAGCTAGAAGTCCACCTCAGCTTCCCAATGACCAGGAATGGATGGGAGGTACCAAACTCTGCTCCAGCTAGCTCAAATCCCTACCATGAGCAGGGACATACTGCATTAGATCAGTCTGTCCATAAAGCTGACCCTGAATGTCTCCAGGGGTGGGACCTCTACCACTTTGCTGAGCAACGTGGGCCAGCATCTCAAACAACCCCTCTTACATCTAGCTTAAATCTTCTGTATTTTACTTTCAAACCATTATCCCTCCTTCATATCACAACAGAACCAATTGAAAATCTCTATGTATTACATATGTTGTATATTATTTGTTAGATATTACATACATTTTAATTTTTTTATCTTCCTGCTACAACTTTACCCCACTCCCTCTGTCACTCAAAGTCACCAGGAGCCCCTGCTGTGCCCCTACACCCCACATCACCTCCTTCCCAGGTCCCTCCTGCCATCACTGGTGCTACTGCTTGCTTAAAACCCAGCTTTCCACTGACTGCCAACAAGTCAGAGCTGAGTGCCACTGATGAAAGATACATCACAAATGGTTATTTTTCATATACTATCCAGAGTAAACAGCATCATTCATTTCTATTCCCTTGCTCCAGACAAATCAATGATTGTTAATGCAAAGTCAACACGTCCAGATGTAGTTTGCATACTAGTTAACCACTAAATTGGCATCACATAGTACAAAATAATCAAGAGACATTCAAGGAACCAAACAAAAGCAAAAAGAAGGCAGATGACTAGCAATTAATTCATAAAAGACCTTTAAAAATTAGCAACTTTCTTCCTCAGAAAGCATGGTATGGCCAAGATGAATCCGTAAACACAAGATTCTAAATATATGTCACTCTAGATGCTCGAAAATTTCTAAATTACAAGAAATACATATCTCATGGTGGCATTTACGTGTGTTCCTCACCAAAAAGTAACCACAGCCTCCAGTTCCTGCCCCAACACCCTGTTGGATCTCCCCTTTGCACACTGGGGGCCAACAGGGCCCATCCTGTCCGCAGCATCTCCAACAAAACTCCCCAGGACCACAGGAGCATTCCCATGTGTATAAACCCTTCCATGGCACAGCATCCAAAAAAGCAAGCACGAATCCTGAATCTGTAGCAGCACCTGCCTGACAGCAGCCTTCAACTCAAAGAGTTTTGGGGTTTTTTTTTAAATAAAGCATTAAATTAATCTAACTTTTACAACAATCACTTCATTACTGCACCAGCATCACAGCAAACTTGAGGGCATATCACCAGCATCACCACGTGACTGCGCCCGGGAACTGAAGGATCTGCGGCGCTGCGTTACGGCGCTGAGATAAATTTAAATTATTCTGGAGTTACGCGAGCAGCCTCCTAAGGATTTATATGGCGCTTCTGTAAATATTACCTACCACTTGGATAATATTATGTCTGTTTTCATCCAGGGATGAAAAACAGGGAGCAAGATGATGATGGACTCGTATGTTTTTTTTTTAAAAATTCAAATTTCATTTCAATTATGTCACAAGAAATCTGTTGGTATTGCTCTGCCAGGTTCCATTCCTCCCTCGCCCTCCCCACCTTCCAGGCTGCCAAACAGCAGAATTTTAAAATCACAAATACTGACTGATCTTCCAGGAAAGAAAAAAAAAAAAAAAAGGAAAA
>VZTY01004215.1:0-18330 GCA_013400935.1 Turnix velox
GTATGAGTACAGGGAGAGCTACAACTGCCACTAGCACTGCTGCTGGGATGTTTTCCATCTTTGACTTTTAGAAGCAAGACAGACCCCACTATCATACACACTGACTGAACTTAGAATCATAGAATGGTTTGGGTTGGAAGGGACCTTAAAGATCATCGAGTTCCAACCCCCCTGCTATAGGCAGGGACACCTCCCACTACATCAGGCTGCTCAGTGCCTTGTCCAGCCTGGTCCTGAACACCTCCAGAGAGGGGGCATCCACAACCTCTCTGGGCAACCTGTTCCAGTGTTTCACCACTCTCACTGTAAAGAATTTCTTTCTTATGTCAAGTCTAAATCTACCCCCTTCCAATTTACATCCATTGTTTCTGGTTCTCACATCAGATATCTTATTAAACTTTGCTGGTTCTCCTTTCTAGTTAATCAGAGTGAGGGTCCACCCCAAAACTGGCTTCTGAAGAGGATGTTCTGGTAAACAAAGAACCTCTTCAAGAAGAATCCCAAATCTTTCACCTAAAGCAGCCTAATCAGGCATTTCTCTCTGCTTTCAGCTCTCTGGGATCTGATTAGAATACAGAAAGTCAGCATCAGTTAATCTGCAAAGCAAATGCTCTTTTCCCAAGGGTTTAAACAGGTGCTTGCATACCATTAGTGTGATGAGCAATACACATTTCTCATGGCCTTACCAGTTACCTAGCACCCACTTAACTAAACACAGCAAAAACTCAGGCTTGGAAGTTGCAGTTACTTGGGGGACAAGGGTTGAGTACCTTCAGCTGGATGTGCAGAGTTCTTACAGCTGAAGGCAAGAAGGCATCATCTAAAACAGTAATGGCCATTGACCTGGACGGGAGTTTGCTGGAGTGTGGCTAAGACATGTCATTGCTAAGATATGGGTGATGCCTGACTGGAGAAAAAAATTCAAAGAAGGCACATTTCAGTGAAGCAGCTCAGCAAATCCCATGGCAATGCCCTGAGATGCAACAGGATAAGATGTCATTCTCAGGTGTTCCTTCAGATTTAGTTGAGGAAGGGGCTGTGGAACAAAATATTGATCCATCACTAGTCTAGAAAAAAGTTTATCCAACATTGGAGTTAAATAATCCCTATAACTAGGTAACATTCCTGAGAGAAAAGATCACTTCATCTTCTCTTCTTTGCAAATTCCCTTCTTCATATTTTGAATGAACTTTGCCTTCACTGCAATCACATCATGTCAAATCAAGTTCTGTCACGGTAGGATTGTTGAGGATGGTCTAGGAATATAAAAAAAGGAAGGATTGCAGGAAGAAAGAATATCTTTTGTTAAACCAACTGAAGTAGCTGGGAATAAAAAACCAAAAAACAGCTGAGGTTGACAAGTCCTCCTTCAGGTGAGATGTTTAATGCAGAAATGAAGTATTTCAAAATACTAATTCAAATCAGTAGACAAGAAAGGAGTTGCTTTGAAACTCCTAAGCAGAAATTGTATGCATTCGTGAGATGGTGAGTAAATGCCTTCCCCAAAGCAGTAATCTGTTATGGTTGAAGAATTCTTTTCTTCCTTTTTCTGCAACAGCAAATTTGCAGGTGAGGTTCAGTGGCTCGATCCAACCCAAGCAGGAGTTGATGTCAATGCTAATTTTTCTCAGCAGAGGTCAGAAAGGAATCAGTACAGGACAGACCATCAAGAAAGACATTCCTCCTTAGGACAAAGCCCTTATAATTAGAACAGAAACACTAAGGGATGTGTGCATTATCACCTGTGAAGCATCTTGTTAGGAAATTCATGCCTCCTGACCATGTATCTACATCCAAAAGAAGCAGTGTAACACACATGCTGCTCGGGTTTCCACTACACTCATATTTTAATCTCTCCTAAGCCCCCACTGTTGCCTGCATTCATATGTATGCAGGGGTCTGTGAGGCAGCACTGCTCCTGTGGGTGTGATCTGACTACTAATTTGAAGGAAGTGTCAATCTGAACAACCTTCACCCCACCACCATCACCTCACACTCTCCCCCACCAATGTTTAAAATGCCCATTTCCATGGAAAAAGGTGAAATCCTGGCTCCCTGAAGTCAATTAGCAAAGCTCCCTCTGCCTCTGGAGGGACAATAGTGACAGAAAGGATAGGAGAACTTAGCCAGTGTACATTAAACCTATAGATGATTAAGCAACAAACAAACAAGGGCTGCCTAAGAGAGGAACAAGAAGCATATCCTACATATCCACTAAATAAATAAATGGGGCACTTGAGGGATTTTAGTAACAATCATTGTGCATCAAGGGTTAGTTTAATTTACATGTTAATTCCACGCACTTCCAAGAGGCAAGGAAGAAGATGCTAATGAGTTTTATGCAAACACCTAAAGGTCAAACAGTTAATGGACTTGGGACAGGAAAACCTTTCATTAAATGTAAATCGCTGTTCTTGTAAACTCTGCAACAAGAAAAGGTACAGAAAGCACAGGAAAACACAAAAAGAGGAAGCTCAGGTTCAAAAGTGGAAGTCTGCATCTGCTTCCAAGTTGAAAGACAACAAACATCATGATAGGTATGAAAATAAGTTCAACATCTGCTTCATTAATAACCCCATGGTTGCACATTAATTCTCTAACAAGCATTAACACAGGGAGAAAAAAAAGTCTGGAACAATTCACTAGGCACAGCCATCTGCACCAGTGGTCCCACAGCACATCTGCAGCAAGTGGGAAGAACATTTTGGTTTCTTAATCAAATGCCCCAGGTCAACAAAAATGATCAGTTTCTCCACTCAAAGAGTTTTTAGATATATATAATGTGGCTTTCAGTGTCACAAAAATGTTACCAACAGAGAACTAAGCAAATCAGAGAAATCAAAGCTCCCTCAGTAAAAGATGATGTCAGAGCAGATGTCACAGGACATCTAGGATCGATGTGGCTGAAGATAAGTGCTCTTCCACATAAAATATTGCCCTTCTACGTACTATAGTAGTATTTACATTCAGTTTAATTCATGCTGCAGGCGTTATTCTCATCATTTAACCTATTAAAAAACAATTTACTTTCATCTCAGGTCCCTCAAATTATCATACCACTGGCACATGATAAACTAGGGAATCTTTTTCTTTAGTGCCTTCAGGAAAAAAAAAAAACCAAACCAAAAAACAGAAGTAGGACATTCAGGGAAAGCTAAAGCAGAAGAACTTGACTGAGGAGAAATATTCCTTGAGGTGGTGCCAAAAGGAGAAAACTCAGTGGAACCAATACTGGCCATCACTGGTTTATCCATTTTACACAGAAGTGGAAGAGGAAAGTGTAAGAAGAGAGAGGAGTGGAAAAAAAGAGAAAGGGGAGATAAACTATTGGCCCTTTCATCCTGTTTGGTCTTTCCTACCTTTGTTTATTTCTTCACAGCTCAGCCAGAAAAAAAAAAAAAACCTCTTACTTTTCTAAGATAAAGAGGGAAAAGGAAAGAAGAGAATTCTAATTCCTTTGAAAAACAGGAAAGACAAAATTAGCTTACCAGCTTTTCAAAATTAACAAGGTTATCCAGAAAAGTTTTGTTTCCTTCGTGGATGAATGTCACATCTGAAATTAAAAAAAAAAAAAAATTACTTTTCATGTCTTTGTTGTTTAATACAAAGAAATAAAATTATTTAAAAGCAACAAAAAGAAAGGAAAAAATAAAAACAAAAAAGAGGAAAGCATCCCAATAAGCATCCCAATAAGAATGTCTTATAACAGTGAAACAAAAGCCTGGTATAATGAAGACGTGCAGAGATTATTAGATAAAAACACTATGTACACATCCTAACAAGAGGATTTTCTAGTGGGAGGTTGGATTTCTTATTAAAACTGGGAGAAACATCCATCAAGTTGACCCTGCACATCATGCCTGACCTCCAGAACCTGGCCACACACTCCCCAAAGCTTTGCCAGGGCTGGGGCTGGCTGTTCCCTCAGCCCACAAGTCCACAGGGTATGAGACAGCTCATGCTGGACTTGGCTTTGACACCTTCTCCTTTCTTCTGTGGGACACAATGACTCTCAAGTCCCCTGCAGGGATTGCAAGCTGCAGCAGTGACCTGCCAGGGCCATTATACACAAGCCACCAAACTCAAGTTCAGAGCTTTCAAAATAAGTACTACAGCCAAGAAAAATAAAGAAAAACACTTTTACAGAGTGGTGTTGGAGACAATTTGCAAAAGAAGGTCAGTGAGAGGACAAGGTCTATATTTGGCTCCCGGAAGGGAACTGAACACAGTGTAATGAACCGGAGAGATCAGGGAAAACAAATGTTGCTAAGTTAAGGTTACAATGACAACAGCAACTTGAGGGAATTTTCTCTATGATTCTTATCCACGTTGGAACACAAAACAAGACCTTTCTTGGTCATGAAGCACCAAGGTCATGAACTGAAGCTCTGCCTCCAACAGTGCAACCTCCCAGTCTAGGGATAACAGTCCAGGAACACAATTATCTTCTCAGCTCTCTCCTGGATGGTTGGACACCCAGGAGAACATCAGGGAGACAGCACCATTGGAATGGGCCACAACTGTGTTGGCCAATGGGCCAGTAGAGGGGCAACATCTCCCTCTCAGCAGAGTTTCCACCCTCCAGCTCACTACTAACTGTGCACCTCACCCTTTCTCCCATGCTCATCTCTACAACTCCTCTGCTTCCCACTTGGGTCTCCCCCATTTCAGGGAATTTTCAGACTTGGAACCTGCAGCTGATATTGGGAGGGCTGCTCTGTCACACACAAAGCCTTCTTCATCCTCCTCCAAAGCAGCCAACTTGATCTATTTCATTTTTCCTTTATTTCTAAGCCTGGCTCTGCGCAGGAGAGGTGTTTTCTAATTGCTTGTGATGGAAAAGTTACCAGCTTCCCATGGTGGTGGAAACACAAAGCCCTGCATGAGGAGTAATGAAGAAGGGCATTCCTGAGCAGATGGGGCAAGCCTGGCACACACTGGGGATGCTTCCAACACCCCTCTGCCCCTCCATCCTAAAAATAGGAGGAAAGGAGGCAGAGGGACCCTCTCCATCCCACTGTGCTGCTCTGGGGCACCCAGGGAAAGAGACAGGGAAGGGACATGCCCTCAGGACACAGGTATTACTCATCTCTATAGGAATGCAGTTAAAAATCATCCATCACTTCTCCTGAAAAACTTCCGCCCCAAGCAGAAATTTCCAGGCAGCTTTTTAAGTCTGTGTGAGTATTTCTGAGGTGGAAGGAACAGAAATGTGCTTTGCAGCCAGCAACTGAGAGTCTAGAGAAACTCAGCAGAGCAGAAAATTGCATCTGAGCTATGCTGGAGTGGTACAGCACAGTATTTTATCACATATTTGAAAAATCTGCCTGATTTTCAAAAGCTGTGTGTCTGAGTAAGAGAGTCCCCTATTTCAATATGATGCTCTTTAAAAGGACACTCAGAAGTTACTTCTCATAATTAGTGCAATTAAGGAGCTACAGTTTTTCTTGAAACTTCTTTTGTTCCCCTGGTGTTGAAATGCAGTGATTTGCTGAGTTCCTAATGATTTCTATGCTATCAATGCTTATTTGATTGATTTTGGAAGTGCTGTTAATACAGACATGCTTGACATGGAATAAATTTCTATGTCCTGTGATTACCAACCATGGCAACATCTCCTTATTACAGGCATAAATGCTGTTCTTACACACTCAATTGTAGTGGCACACAAACATCACTGCTCCAAGAATGGCAGAGGTTTTCTACACAGAAATAAATTTCACACTGTCACTAGGGATAACAGTCCGTGTCAAACACCTTGTAGCAAGTTACCTTTTCTGGACATCTAATAAACTTCATTTTTTTCTCATCTCTGCTAGTATTTCTTTTCCAGGTAATCACACATAAGTGGTCACAGTGCTGAGTGGATTTTAGCCATAGAATTCTGCAGTAATTTCAGTTTATGAGACTTCAGCTTGTTTATCTCTTGTCCTGATGTCCTTATGACAACAAAAAATTTTCCTTATTGCATGGCAAAAGCAATTCCTGAAATTCTTGGGCTAAGCTTAGATACATATATTCCAGTTAGTGAAATTTTCCAAATTAAAACAAGATTATCAAAATTTACCTTACAGTGAATAGCAGGGGTCATCATAGATTTTCCTAAATTGCTGAGTGGCCAAAAGATTCAGTCAAAACAACAACCAAGTGTCCCCATGAGTCACCATCCAGTAATTGATCTCTGCTATGCCAAAGGCATTAAAAAACATGGAATAGAAACACTCAAGAGAATATTGTATTCTGTGGAAATTAAAGTTTAAGAGGCTCTATCTCTTGTTTTTCTTGTAACTGCTACTTTAAAAATATTCTTATGTGCAATAAAAATGTCTTGGAGTTGTAGACATGAGCATGGGAGAAAGGGTGAACTGGAGGGTGGAAGCTCTGCTGAGAGGGAGATGTTGCCCCTCTACTGGCCCATTGACCAACACAAGTTGCTCAATGTTCCCCTCTTCTGGATGCTGCTTTTGTTTGCAGGCAAGACATTCTCAAGAATGCTTAAAAAATATTGATTTTGAAGCCTTGATAATTGTATCCATTTGAATTATTTCAAACTCCTTTGATGTGTGCAAAGAGGGGAAGTGCCTGATGGCTCCCAAACTGTCACTGACTGATGTAAAAGAACTACCTTCAAACATTTGAAACTCATAACAGGAGCAGCAGCAGGGCTGAATAAACAGCCTAAAGAGAACACTTTGGGAACACAGGAATAATCAGATCAATTTGCCATGTTCAAAGGCAAGGCAATTCATAATTAATGACTCCGAGACAACAGAATATTTGAAATACCTGCCACTTCATCGGCTGCCTGGCTTGATGCATTAAACAAGTAGTTGAATTGTATTTTAATTGATTTTTTTTTTAATAGGAAGATGATATTTCTCTCTTTCAGATCTGTAGGAGACTTCTCAGGATAGCCAGGCAGGGCAGATTCTGCCTTATAGATGATGACAACAACCAGAAATGTGGCAGAGGCTGCCTATGCCACCTCTTCTGCAGGCAAAGCAATGGTCCACAGATCCATCCACACTGGGCAGGGAAGGTACTGGAGTCTGAAAACCCATGTGAAAGTTTCCACCTTCCTTCTTTCTTAAAAGGCAGGTAGACCAAGTGCTGCCTTAGGTGTCCCTGCCCATAGCAGGAGGGGGGGTTGAAACTAGATGATCTTTAAGGTCTCTTCCAACCCAAACTATTCTATGATTTTTATCCCTCCATCTGCTATTTAAGGCCACCTGAAGGAAAATTCACCTTTTATTTTTTCCTACATGCACTTTGTCACAAGGAGAAGCAGTCAAACTTGAACATTACCTTTCAGAAGCAAGGGCATGAAGGGGATTTTCGGAGATTTCATTTTCTTGAATGCATCTCTGTAAGCTTTGTGATTCAGAGAAGGGTCCTAAAAAGCCATTTGGGTAATAGAGAGAAAAATCAATAGGCTATAAAACCAGCAATTCTAAATCCATTACAGGCTTATGATCTGAACATGATTTAGCTATAAAAGGTTTCTTTGGGAAATGAGTTAGATAAAGGTTTTCTCAGCCAGGTGACTTACTAAACTGAACAGGAAACATAAACAGTGAAAGAAAAAAAAAACCCCACAATTATGTTCCTCTAGATGCAGCAGCACTAAAATAGGAGTAAGCTAAGGAATAGATTCACTGGGACTGCCCTGTAATACCCCCATAAATTTTCTATTAGCAAAATCTCTTCAGCTTACTATCTAGTGCAAAATGCATCCCAGAAGAATAATTAATTTCTTCTTTAAAAATAAAAAAAAAAAATTAAAAAAAATCAACACAGGACCAAAGAACAACAGAAGAATCCAAACAGCTCTCGGGTCAATGCAGCACATATTGGAGATTAAAAACATGAGCATGTTCCAGTGGTGTTCTGTGACTAACTCAAAAAGTCATCTCAATTTCCCCTCTAAACCAACACTTCCATACACCAGCTCTCACACACAAGCTTGAAAACACATTATTTTACAAAGGACTCTAAGTACAGATGCATGACAACAGCTAAAGGATGGATCTCCTGTTCTTTGTGCCAGGCAGTGACCTCACCACGCATCCACTTCCACGACAGCCAGAGGAGACACTTGATTATTCAGCTTTGATAATGGTGACAAAGACCCTTAGCCTGACATTTTGATTTTTTTTTTAATTTCTTTTAAACTTCAGCTGCCCTCCTTTTCTCCAGTTCAGGAGAAATGATAAAGGCTGATTCACCAGGCAGAGCAGAACTGATGCTGGGGGAACTGCCACTACTACATTTGCCTCTCTCTGCCCTTCCTCCAGCTCTGAGCACACAGCCTTTTCCCTATTCATGTCTGGAGACCACCTGTGAGCTCTGGAGGGCTGTGTTGCCTTTGGCAAATCATGGACCTGACAAGTTCCATCTCCAGACAATGACAGGCAGCCTCCAAATACACAGGGAAGATGGAAGGGGAGGGGGGGTAAAAGACAAGCAATGCTGTCAAGACAGTACTTACTGTCAAACTTTCAAGCTCAGTGAAAAGTTTCTTGAACTTCCCAGGAATTTTCTGAAGAGGAAAAAGAACAGAGGAAAAAAAAAAGTTAATTTAAACAAACAAACAAAAAAAAAACCATAGGGAGATAAACAAGACTTGTCATGAGACTCGTGTGTGAAGTTCTAAGTACCAATGAGCCACCTTCTCAGTATGTCTCTGCTGCTCAGCTCCAAAAGCCCTAATTACAGACCACATCCAGTGTGATACCAACAAGCCACCAGACCCTGCAGCTTCACCTCAGGGACCAGCATCTTTCTTTTATGGAAACTGCTCATTAGCAGCTGGTTTTTATCTCCTTCCCTAGCTGCCACATCTGCTGCATTTACCTTCTGAATCGAGCTGGAAGCAGTAACACAGGCTGAGAATTTACATGCATCCAGGTTAAGAGTGTTTGTTGTTTTCAATTTTCCCCTAAAATCTGGGTTCTCAAAATCAACAGGCTCTGTTTGATGCACTGGCCTCAAGGCTGACCAGCACACACTGGTCTAGAGGAAGAGAATTTCCCATAGAAAGCCATTTCTCCATCTCTGTTGTCTCCAGGAGGTACAGATCTCTTCCAAGGGATGCCAGGCACAAATTACTTTCTTGCCCCATATGGTAACATCTGCTCTGCTCCATCCTCTTCCTTTTCTCTCTATGATTCTTTAATAGATTCATCTAATTATCCTCAAAGTGATTGTTCTTCAGTTTGAATTTTGCTGCTGGTATTTCAGACTTGAAGAAGGGTGTGTGGACCATAAAATCTGTCTGTTTTTTCCAGCCACACCAGTGAGAAGAGATGTATTTTACCAGACTGAGTACAAATTCTATCTTGCCTTTGTCCCTAAACCCTGACATGCACAATGACACCACCAAAGAGATTTAGGACACTTAATATGAATTGGATGTGCTGTATGATTAAAATGCTTAAATAACTAAACATGGAATTGCAATTGCAGATTTTTAATATCTTCAATCAGGAAAAGTTAGGCTCATTAAAACATTGCACACTGTAGAAAAAAAAAAAGTAGAAGAATATGCTTGTAACCACACTACCTAGTCAAGAATTCAAGTGCAGAGCCAATATAATTTAGTGTCTACATGGCTCCCTAAATTTTGCTGGCTTCATTTACATGTGTAAGTGATTATAATTAATTTATAAACATTGCTCTACTTTCCAGAAGTCACATTACTGATGCAAATAACCTTCTGCTTCTGAAATTTCTAGTGCAGTAAACTTCCACAAATGAAAAAAAAAGCACATGGCTTCATAAATACTTCATAAATACATG
Organism: Turnix velox; assembly: GCA_013400935.1. NCBI lineage: Eukaryota > Metazoa > Chordata > Aves > Charadriiformes > Turnicidae > Turnix > Turnix velox. The sequence continues at coordinate 9,799 of VZTY01004215.1, forward strand.
CCAAAACGTGACATATTTGCACAGATACACGTGCAAGTGCATTCCTTGTCCCAACACAAGTCCACCAGGAGCAGGCAGTCTCCAGAGATCTCATCACAAAGCTGTGTGTTTCTATGAGGCAGAACTACACTGAATGCCTTTGATACAAAACTTAGCCCCTTTCACTGAAGAAACAGGATGAAAGTGACCTGTATCAGCAGGCAAGGCATTTTAGAAGTAGGAGACAAAGAGTTTCTGTATCATTGTATCTATTTTTTTCTACAATTGTTGCTTTACCTGTTATTTTAATTGTTCCTCCTTGCCTATCCAGGTATCCAGGTCCTAGAAACTCATCCCACAGAAGCAGTCACTGCCCTTGTCTCTCTACATGCAGTGATGTTTCCACATGCACAGCTTCATCTAAGGGAGAAGACTTGCCTCTGGACAGAGTCAGACCATTAGCAAGTCTCTGATGGCCATTTGGTTTCAGCCACTGATGCTCAAGAGCACCTCCAGGGCAGGAGATCACAGCCATTCCCTGTCACTTTTTATTACAGATTGACATTTTTTGAGCTCTCCCCACACTTGCAGTGTTGGAGGCACTGGTGAAGCTTCATGCATCCCTCATTATACCACAGCATCTCTTCCTCAATTTTTGATTCACCAGCAGATGCAGTAAACTTGCAAACAACCAATACTCAATTATTTACTTGGATGAAAAAAAAAAAATCCCAATGGCACCCTGACCTAAACATCCCAGGGCTCTGGGAATCCAGGTAATCCAGGCTTCTTATTCATGGTCCATTTCCTAACTTGGTTGTACAAGATGAGCTGCTACTAAAGGAGAATTAAAGATGGTTTATTTTACTTCATATTTTTAAAAAATTAAATTACTGCACAGTAAGTTATTGCCTATTGTTTGGAGCCCTTTTATAAGGGGGCTTTATATATAAGGGGGCTTTATAGATGAGGGGGCTTTACAGATGAGGGGGCTTTATATATAAGGGGGCTTTATATATAAGGGGGCTTTATATATGAGGGCTTTATATATAAGAACTTTGTAAGTATTTAAAATGCTAAAAAAAACTCAAGTTGGGGTTTTTTGGAGGGCCTGATCTCCTTGCTTTGTTCTTCTTTAAAAGCTGTGGAATTTAGTTTAACTGAATAACTATGAATCTAAGGTTTCAGACCACAAAGAATTTTCTCTACCAACACTTCAATGTTTGGTTTCAGCGTGGAAAACCAGTAGTTAGAAAGAAAGAGTAATTCAGCAGTGGGCAACCTTTGGGATAAATTATTTTGACAGAGCCTAAATGATACAAAGATGTGTCTTACCTCCCAGGTCTGAGACAGCCGGCTGACAGATGCAGTGTTGAGCCCCATAACGATAGCAAAGAAGGAGTTCAGATTTCTCTGGGCTTTACAGCTGTGGAATAAAAATATGAATGCAGTATTCTCATTTTTTTGTACTTGGAATCAGAGAGAAATGCAGAGCCCAGGTATCCCAGGCTACTGAGCCCCATTTCAAACCTCAGCACTAATGTGCAATCATCTTCAACATAATGAAATCATTAAATGTCCTCTCATGGCCACCTGCAGTCTAGGTGATGGGGTCTTTAAGAAGTTTTTTAGCAAATGTTCCACTGTCTCATCAGCCCTGTTGTTGGGAGGCTATTTTTTTTCCTTTGCTGTCAAAAGTAATTTTCCCTTTTCAATGTCTAAGTTACTCTCAGCTGTCCTTTACCATACAGAATCACTCCCTGACCTCTATTCAGTTGTATTATAAATATTTTCATCTCCCTTTTAATCTTCTCTGTGAATTGTACATCACTGGCTCCTCCATTTTCTCTTTGTGCTCACAGCCTGCAATCTACTTTTCCATATTGTTATTGTCCTTTGTTGAATTCTTTGTAATTTATTTTAATTTTTCTTTCAGGCCAAGGAGACGCAGCGAGACAGTAGGAAGGAGAAATATAATTTCTTGCTTTGTCTCCAACTTCTTAAATCTTTCTCCCATGCCAGGATAAAACAAATATCAAATTATTTATTTGGAACAGCATCACACTTTGTCCTTGCCTTTAATTTGTCATCTATTATCAGCCAATGACCCCTGTCACAGTGCTCTTCTTTACAATCATGAATTTATTTCTTCAGCTCAGTATTAGCGTTCCCCAGCTGAATTACTTTGCATCTATCTAAATTAAATCTTATCCTACTGTTGTTTGCACATGCCACTAGACTTCTTGGATCACTCTTCTGCTTTTTTTATCCTCCAGTGCATTTGCAATCCCTCATCATTTCTATTGTCTGAAAAATCTGATTGATGTTCAATTCACATCTCCCTATAAATTAGCTGCAGTTAGCACTGATTCCAATACTGGTCCCTAGGGAATTTCTCTTGATGGTTCTAATCTTTGACATTTTTCTACATATGATCAGACCCTTCTCTTTCTTTCAGGGAATTTGAAATCCTGAAATATTCAGTCTTTTTCAAACAAAAAGATCCCCCTTTCTCCTTCTTGAAGACATACATGTGCCTGTGTGTGTGCAACCTGGTCTGGTAGGAGATGTCCCTCCCTATGGTAGGAGGGTTGGAACTTGATGATCTTTCAGGTCCCTTCCAACCCAAACTATTCTAAGATTCTAAGTGAAAATCTTCTTTTAAGGTAGCTTTAAGTATGAATGAATCCACTGCCTTCACTGGGATTTATCACCAGGGAAAAGGAGATGCCAAAGCCTTAGGCTGGAAACTTGCCAACACTTGTTACAAGTTTTATAAACCTCACATTCATCCACTCTGAACTATCTAGAGATGCTTTATTTCTCACTTCAGCTACCTTAAAGCTAATCCTGACTTTACAGCTTAAAACTCCTCCTATGGTTAAAGTCAGTCAGCTCCCAAAGGTAATTCACTCCAAAACAAGAAAAAGTGGCCAACACAGCCCTAATAAACTGTCAGTTGAGCCCATTTCTCACAGAAGAAGTAGAGAGAGAAGGCACATCTGACACAGTCAACCACTATTTTGGAAGCAAGAAGGCTGCTGCTGTAAACCCATTTATTCTAACCCTATGTTGACCTGTTTTTTCAACACCCCAGGATGCTCATTTCTAACAACATGTTAATTTGTTTTCTTTATTGAATCACTTATTTTCTACTGTAGACTACTCTCTGCCTCAGTCTTAAACAAAACAGCAAAGGCTTCAATGAAGGCTTGTGCCTTGTGATGAGAGAGTCCCATGCTTGGCACATCATGTTCATCTTTCATGAACTCTTCCAGAATTGATACAATATGATCAGTTCTGTATTCAGTATGTAATAAAGCTGTATTCAGTATTCAGTATGTAATAAAGCTGCTTTACTGATTTAAAAAAAAAAGATCCCAAGCAAAACTGCACATTAATTTTGCATCCACTATTTCACCACCTACAAACTGCTTCTGCAATGCACTGGGAGAACCTGTCTACTGAAAACAGAGGTGGAATTAATTAAAACAGACAATCATTTTAGTCAGGTGACAAATATATCCCAATTAGAATCATACAATAGTTCAGGTTGGAAGGGACCTTAAAGATCATCCAGTCCCAACCCCCCTGCCATAGGCAGGGACATCTCCAACTAGATCAGGCTGCTCAGTGCCTTGTCCAGCCTGGCCTTAACACTTTTGTAAGACTGCAAATCACAAAGAATACATGAGTAGGCTTAAATACAAATAAAACAGCCCCTATTCCAGCTGAGCCCCCCATCCCTCCTGAAAACTGGCAATGGCAAAAACATTCAGAGCAGTCCTTCCATCAATCTCTCACCACTGGAGCAAGAGACTACACATTTTTAGCACTTCAAAATCAGTTTTCTTTCTGCGCTTTTACACCTGTTTCTCTGCTCAGCACATAAAGCATGTGAATTCAAGGACTTTTGTTGCAGTTTCAGTGACTTACTGGGCAGCAATCTTGATGAACTTTTTGACCAGCTGCACACGTTTGCAGAGCTGGCTGCAGAGGAGGATCTCAGTGGCAACCCAGAGCTGTACCTCGTTGCATCTTTGAAGCAGAAGGCTGAGATTCTCAGTGTTTTCAGCACTGCCCTGTCTGCTGAATGTGAAGTAGATCAGCTCTTGCTGGAAGAAAGACACCAACAACATTATTAGGGATATAAAAGCAATTAAAATGTAAATGAAACTCTAAATAATTTAGAAGTATGTCTTTGAAACGAGACTTGGTTACAGATTCTTATTTTTTCCTTATCCACCAACGAGCCACAAATGACTCAAGTTTGGATTTGGCAGAGCAAAATCTAAAGGTTTATTATGGTTAGGAGGTGGACTGGAAGTCCTACAAGATGTGTTTTTCTTGTGAGACTTCCTGCAGTTTCCCTTTTGGCAAGAGCCAAATATATCATAGGAGCCTTTCTGCATTTCATCACTTCTGTTGCAACATGAAAAAGCAACTCTATGTGACCACTGCAGAATCTGAAAAATTTCCATTTAAAACTTTTATTCCTAAAAATAGCCAAGTTTTCAGGAACAGATGCCTGGGTACTGAATTCTGTGCAAAAAAAAAAAAAACCAATTAAAAAATTCCCCCCAAACTTGACCAGCTTGAGAATTAAAGTGTCTAACCTGAATAAAAGAACCTGAAATAAAAGCTCAAAAAAAAGCATCTGATGAGAAGCAATGGAATTTTCCCACTCATTTTCTCAGAAATCTGACATGCTTCTTGGTGAATGATATTTTCAAGTGACATTTTGTACTGTTAACTTTGCACTTTTCCTCAGCAGCTCACCAGAACCCATCAAAGCCATTGAAATCACCCAGTAAGCACCAAAGTGGGTTATTATCCCATTTTATGAAGTCTGTAGCAGCATTTTTAAATCTCATAATAATGTGACCATCTAAATTGTTGAAACTGTGAATTCTTTTGGGGTTGAAGTGGTATCAAGGACACCTATTTGCAAAGTCCTAGATTTACTGGAACATTGTTGAGTGGCAAAGGACAATTTGCATATACAACATATTCACACAGTCTGTTTTTAGAGCATAATCATGCTCTTTTCCTCCCTTGAAGAAAATATCAATGCAGGAGATGCCACAGCACAGGGAAGTTAAAAACTTGTGAGGAATTTTTTCCAGTATCAAGGACTGCAACACATTTCCATAACCTGATTCAATGCCACAGGACTGAAAGCTGCCAAATCTGAGAGCTGTCCTGATGGTGAACTGAGTGAGCACCAAGAAATACTGGTGGCAACATCCATCATAATGGTACAGTGAGAGCAATATACCTGAAAGTGGACACTTCTTACCTCATGAATTGCATTGAAGAGGCTCCAGTCAAAGTTTGTTAGCTCTAAGGCAAGATCCCAGGTGTTGATTCCCAAAATTCTCACAGACCTTTGCTGCAGTTCTTCATTTTCAGCAAATGGGTTCTAAATCAACAGACAAGAGCAATAAAAACCCTCAGCAAGTGCCAAAAGTTCCACAGTGAAAAAACTCCTGGACCAAGGTAGCAAGGAGAGCTGAGTAAGTAATATTCTATAAGTGCACTCTGAGATTTCCCCACACACACACACAAAATCAAAGTCAAGATTTCAAAGCCCATTTAATAAATAGCTTGAAACAGGAAATGGGTCAATAGGATCAATGACTTGCTATTGGATTAGACCTTCTCCCTCCCTCTTCTATCTCCCTGCCTTGAATATAAAATCCCTGAAAATAAAATCCCTGAAACCATCCAAAAATAAAAGCTGAATTAAGGCAACAGGAAATCTTTATTTTAGAAGATAAAGGAATCATTCTGGATTTACAATAAATACACACAACTCACCCACCAATCCACCTTAACAACATAAATCATTTCAGGATTAATCTAGTCCAAATGTAATCACCAACAAACAGGAAAACANAAAATCCCTGAAAATAAAATCCCTGAAACCATCCAAAAATAAAAGCTGAATTAAGGCAACAGGAAATCTTTATTTTAGAAGATAAAGGAATCATTCTGGATTTACAATAAATACACACAACTCACCCACCAATCCACCTTAACAACATAAATCATTTCAGGATTAATCTAGTCCAAATGTAATCACCAACAAACAGGAAAACACTAAGAGTCCTGATTCATAAAAGTTACTAAGCATATTACTGGTTCTGCCAGTGTTTAAGTTCATTTGATGTTTCTATTATTAGCCCAGATTTCCAAAAGTTTTAATTTCTTTGGGGTTTTTTTTCCATCATCAGGCTGAAACTTGGCATGTGAACCCTCTGCCAAGATGAAAGATTATTCTTATCAGTTAAGCCATTACTTCAATGCTGTGTTTTTTGACAGTTAGCAGCAAGTTTTGTGTTTTTTATGATGTAACTAATGAAACTAGATTGACTGTCACCTTCCTGCTTTGGAAACCTTCCTTCAATATTCACATTTTTAGAGGTGGCTCCAACGCCAGAGATAATGGGGATGACAGATTACAATGCTAGTGGTGTGTCAGCTCTTTGGGGCACATTGATCCAACAAAATGTAAACAGACATTTCTCATCCCTGGGATGAATGCACAGATCCTACCTACCAACACAGAGAAGTCAGTTGTGATACAGCTCCCCTGCTTTCCTTGGAACATCTGCATAATTAGCAGAAAAACTACTGAAAGAGGAATTCTTTGAGTGCCTGACTCTTTTTGGGAAATCATGGGGGGGAGAGAGTTTGCAATCCCAGTTTCTGAGGATAGAGGGAATGAGAGAAACCTTCTGCCTTTTGCCCTGCTCCCCAGTGAGAGGATGGAGAGATAGAAACAGAGAAAAGAAGAGGACAGACCACCAGCCACTACACTGGGGTCACACTGATCCTTGGTGACTTTGGTAGAACTCCCACAACATCTAGTTCTTCCTGTAGTAATTCCACAGAATTTTTCCCTCACCTTTTATGATTATCTACCAGCCACTTTAAGAGTGACAGAGGCACAAAGGGGGAAGAAAAAAAAAAAAAAACCTAAAAAAAATAGTCACATGGGCCCTCAATAATCCTTATCCCATCCAGTCCTGCACAAGTCAGCTTTTCCAGGCTGACATAGATTGAAAGATTTAAGCTGTCTAGCTTTGGTCTATTTGAAATTGATGAACAAATTCCATTACTGTTCAGTCAAATAACTGCTGCGAGGGAAAGATACTATTTCTTTTCAGGTACAGAGCAGCCCAGCAAGCTTTATTATTAAGGAAGGCAAAAAATGAATTCTGCACTGAAAAAGCCCTCAGAGGGAAATATTAAATTCTCAATCTGGCATCAGACAAATCCAAAATAGCAAGTACAGGATTCAGATCCTTACCAAAGAGTCAGTCAGATCCTTTCTGTAGACAAACATACGACTGGATGACTCAAAAGATTTGGAGATAGCCAGGTCGTTGGGTTGGAGTTTGTGTTTTTCTGGAAAAACAGAAAACAAAAAGACAGATGCTTCAGAAAAAGAGTAAAAGCTGCACATAAACACAAAAAGAAAATTAGAGATATATGTGTAAAGCCACATCAAATTCTTGGAATGTAACTAAGCATGGAAGGGGACAGTCATCTGCACACCAATACTGGAGCAGAGCACAGGAACTTCTAGAGTCTCCTTCAGCCTGGATTTCACATAGAACAGAGAGAAACCTTTAAATTATCTAGTCTAAACTCCTGTGCACTACAGAGCACTTCATCTCAATTCAGTTTATCTTCTGCAAAAGTGACTTTCATTAGTGCAAAGTGTCTCAGTCTCCAGAGACTGAGCTGCTGCGTGTCACTGGGTGACAGTAGTCACAGCCATTCAACAGGAACAGCTCAACACCATGAAATTCACCCCATGGAGCAGAGCTGAAGGGTCCTTTACGTTGTGGGATTTATGAAATTTCTGGAGAGTAATTAATTAGGGAAACATCTGAGTAAAAGGGCAGGACACAGCAAAGAGAAAGGACCTTTATTTTTCCTCCCCACCTCGATGGACTAGTTCAGCTCTGGGCAATCATGGAGGCAACACAAAAAGGTGTGGGGAAAAATAAAGCAAAACCCAGAACACAGATGGAAAGGTGGACTCCAACTGCTCTTCTGTGGACCTGACACATAAGATGCCATTACAGGGGCTGTATTAATGTAGACTTCGAAGCATTAGATGCATGTTGGCTACTACCTTGGACTTTCTGTTATGCATGAAGGAGAAGCAGCATCACAAATCTGACACTGAAACATCGTTTCAGACTATTTTCTCTCCTGTCCCTCCTCTGACACATGATGCTGAACTAACAATACATTTTGAACAGGAGTTTACTTGTTCACTTCAGAGGTATGATAAAAAGTCATGCTCAGTGCTGCTGCCCTCCAAATGGATGGCAGATGCCAGTTCTGAGTCATGCAAACAGCAAAATGACAGAAGAAAAAAAATAACCATGGCAGAATTGTGCTTATTGTGCTCCCAGCACGTGAGTGACAATGCAGAATGATCCTGAAATTAAATTATCTCTAATTAATTAAAGCAATATGACTAAGCAACATTTTTGGGGTTACAATGGACAGCAAAGGGCTGGAGCAACTGCC
>VZTY01004217.1:9489-22267 GCA_013400935.1 Turnix velox
CCTGCCATCCTGGACCCTATTAAAAAGTTCTACCCCAGCCCTTCAGGTATTGATAAACCATTATGGTGTCCCCCCTGAGCCTTCTCTTCTCCAGGCTGAGCAACCCCAACTCCTTCAGCCTGTCTTCATAAGGGAGTTGCTCCAGTCCTCTCATCATCTTCGTGGCCATCCTCTGGACCTGATCCAACAGCTCAATGTCCTTCTTATGTTGAGAGCTCCAGAACTGAATTCACTCCTTAGAATGAGTGTGCTCTAAGAGTTTTCAATGTCTGCAACACCCTCTATGTTCCTGAGCTGTCAATTATTCTGGCTTTCATTTTTCCTTCCACCATAAGTAGATTTTTTTGGTGTTGGAAAGCACGCCAAGGCTTTGGCAAAACAGTTTAGGTTTCCTCTTCAGTAGTGGTTCTGTTCACGTTCAATGCATAATGTGGGTCTCATCTTGGTGTTTGTGGAAAGCTTTCTGATGGCTTTGAGCCACTCTTTCATTGGCACTGTGGATAAAAGTTGGCACTGTGGATAAAAGTTAGCACTGTAGCTCTGGAAGGAGGTGTGTTGGCAGATGTGCAGGGCCTGGTTGTAGAAGTGGAGCAGCACTTAAATGCTACAGTCAAGGAGAGCAGGTGAGACAGGACCTGAGATAACAATCCTGTGGACCAGGACCACCTTCACTGGTGGGACTCACTCCTGAGACAACGTGGTATCACTTAACCAGCTGTCAGAGCAAGAATGAGTTAAGCATGATGGAGAAAAACTCTGGAGGAAAGCACTTGGAAGATTTTTACCTTGCAGAGAAAGACTTTCTGAGACCTCAAAGACATTCTCATTCATCTTTTTGTCTCCAGCTCCTCACTCATCCAGTGCAAACAGAGGTGTGATCCCTTTCTTGCTGAGTGCTGCAATCTGCAGGTGAAAAGTGCTTTTAATTTGGAAAAATCAAAAGCTATTTCCACACAGGTAAATCAAATGAAAAATGTTATTTCTGAGAGTCATAGAATCATAGAACAGTTTAGGTTGGAAGGGACCTTCAAGATCACCTAATTCCAACCCCCTGCCATGGGCAGGAACACCTCCCACTACCCCAGGTTGCTCAGTGCCTCATCCAGCCTGGTCTTAAACACCTCCAGGGAGGGGACATCCACAACCTCTCTGGGCAACCTCTTTCAGTGTCTCACCACCTTCACAGCAAAGAATTTCTTTCTTCTATCCATTTTAAATCTCCCCTTTTCCAATTTGGATGTTATTCCTAGTCCCTCCATCACATATCCTAATAAAAAGTCCTACCCCAGCTTTTCTGTAGCCCACTTCAGGTACTGAGAAGCTACCATTAAGTTCCCCCCAAAACCTTCTCTTCTCCAGGCTGAAACAACCATCATCATTTTAAGATTAAAAGCACCACTAAAGAAAATCTGTTGCTTTTTGTCCCCTCAGCAAACACAGGTGAAGATGATTATTCACTTTCCCTCAGATCTGCTGATACATCTGATGATGGGTGCTAATATACACCAGTGAAGGCAGATGGATTTGCCTGATAGTGGAAGTTTTTATGGCTCCTTAGAATAAATTTTGGCCTCTCCTGAATCCCAGCACCTCTTTCCATGGGCAGTGAGCAGGAAGGAACAAGTGGGAATAAAGGAGGACTCATGAGGCTGCAGCTCAGCACATACCAGACATCCAAAGCCCAAGTGCAGCCAAGGAAAGTCATAAATTGAGTCTGTTTAACATTTTCTGGACCCTCTTTACTGCTTTGTTTAGCCTAACATATCTTTATTATGTGTGCAAGAGAATCTGAGGCTTCTCCAGTAGGATTCATATGGCTTTGTTGGAAGCTTATAAACATTTTGACAGTTCTCTCACAATTAAGATTTGTTTTTATATTCATGCTGGGAGCCACACTTGTATGTGCTCACAAGTGCTGAAGATTTATTCATTCTCTTTTTGCACTTCCTAGAAACACAGTAGCAATTCCTAATCTGGACAGACTTCTTTGGGCTCTGGGACAAAGTTCTTCTCTTTCACAGATGTATTAAAACTGAACCAATCCTAAACTGGAAACCCATAAGCTCAGCTTCTCCCTTGGTCTGTTAGCATAAACCTTTCCATCAGGAAGACAACCCAAAATCAGGGTGGCTATTGCATTCACTCATTTCTGAGTTTGTTTTTTATTTTTTAATTATCCTTTTCTCTTTATTTATGATCTTGATGAATGGAATCATAGTGGGAAATGATTTATTCAGCAGGAGAAGAAGCTGTAGCCTCTGCAAACTACATCTTCTCCTGTCACTCCTAGATATGCCCTAATTCAAGCTCAGGAAAACTTTGCTGGACCTTTACTGGGCACTTCCCAGTAGCAAAGTCATCAGGGGTAAAAGGTAGAGAATGGATATTCTGACTTCCAATAAAGCTATGGCCATAATTCCTTCTTCCAGATGAAGAAACCTCCTTCAGGAGGACTCTGTGGCCACAGTTCCTTCTTCCAGATGAAGAAATCTCCTTCAGGAGGACACTATGGCCACAATTCCTTCTTCCAGATGAAGAAACCTCCTTCAGGAGGACTTGGAAGAACTGGCTCAAGCAAAAAAACTTTTCTCATGCTTATTTTAAAGCATGTGAGAAACTGCTCTCTGTTGCAGAGTGTGGGTTTCTTGGAGGTCTATCTGGAGAAGTAGGGATGGGATCCTGGTTACTCCCTTGGGAATAAGCTGCTCTGGGAGGTCTCAGATGGGAGAGAGCCCATCCTAGTCTTTCTGGAAGCTGTTGAGACAGCAAAACCAGGAGGCAGAGAGGCCAGTGGTGATGTGTAGTTTCTCACATCCGCTCCCCCAGCACCATCCTGCTCACATCCTCTCCATGTCCCTCTCCCAGTCCCTATTTCCTTCCATTGTTCCCCAGCAATTCCTTGGGCAATCTTCTCTCCCTTCCCAGCCTTGTAGGCTGCCCAGTGGGAACCAATGGATGGGGCCTTCAGCAACAATTTTCCTCCCCCTCCCCATTGTCCCCACACCCCTGTGCATGCTGCAGTCAAGAAGCCTTCCTTCCCACACCCATTGACTCAGGGATGGAGGTTTCAAGGAGATTCTCATGTCAACTTGTCCCTCCAACAAATTTTCCTCCTGTCAGAGGAGCTCAACGTTGAGCTCCTGGGCTCTATTTTCTCCCCTTCTCTTTTCAGTTCCCTCCCAAGCAATGGATGTGACCTGTATTTGCCAAAGTGCTGAGTATCTCCAAAGTCATAGAATCACAGAATATCAGGGATTGGAAGGGACCTAAAGAGATCATCTAATCCAATCCCCCTGCTGGAGCAAGAACACCTAGATCAGATCATACAGGAAAGCATCCAGGAGGGGTTTGAATGTCTCCAGAGGAGACCCCACACCCTCTCTGGGCAGCCTGTTCCAGTCCTAAAAGCCAAATGGAAATCACAATCCTTGGAGTTTATTTCTCTTTTTCTCCTCTCCTTTCCCCCTTTATCAGCAAATACTGGTTTGCCAGTGAGGACAGGCAGAAGGAACCAGTTTGTTCAAAACAAATGTTCCAAATATTCCCAGCAACAAAAAAGCCATCTGCATTCAATTAATTTATCCAGAAAACCTCTTCAAACTAAGAGTGAAAAGTATTTTTTTTTATTTTGAATAGTTTAATTTCAAGCTACCTTCAGGTTACATAAAGAAAGATACAATAGGGTTTTACTGTTTATTTTAAACTGTAAACAAACCAGTGTAAAAATAAACCTGGGCTAGTTTCCTTTCTTTTTAGCTCTGAAAATATGTTGGCCCCAAAAAAAAGTCAGGAAAAAGAAACAAATATGTTATCATTTTGGTTAATTTGTCACGAGAGCCACAGAAAGCCATTGCTGGGATTGTTTTACCCCTAACTAATGTCTATTAACTCTGCAGTGTCCTACAATGATCCTATAAATCCATAGGGAAGAGCTGCTCCTTCTGCCCAAATACCGATGTGATGAGGAAGAGGTGTCAACAAGACCATCCCACTACAGATTCTGTTCCATTCCTCATTAACTCTGGTGCTCTTATCTGTTTGATAAGCAAACTCTGTGCCCCTGGGTGCCCCAAGACTTGCACAAGGATGGATTTTTATTTCCTACTAGTGCAAATAGGAGAGATGATGGCAATCATCTATTCCTGGGGATTTCTTCATCTTTTCAGGAAATTTCTGGGGAGTTTTGGCTTTGCTGAAGAGCTCTCAAAGCCACTCCACCTTTGAAAGCATGCAGGACAATGGTGTTAGAGGGTGAGATTAAAATCTTGGAAGCCTTCCAGTGCTCTCCTCCAGAGGGAGTGAGGTCACAGGCAAATTAGCAGGTTTTTAAAAGGAGATCAGGACTGTTTCTAAACATCCATCTTTTTCCTCTGAGGGGTTTTTACCACCCCAATAAGCAACTGTGCAAGGCAGGAGGTGGTTGAGGGAAACTCTTTGATTAAACTCTTTGATTACATTATGGCCAATCTGGTCCCTGGTGATGCTTCTAAGCTCTGAGAAACTCCTCCACCCAACTCAAAGTGCTGTGACTAACCCTGCTGCATCCCTGTTTCCTCAGCACAGCAATCACAGGTTGCAGACAAACTAAAAAAAACCTTCCAAGAGGAGACTGGTCATGCCTGAGTGATGTCCTCTACACAACCATTTGAGCACAGCAGAGTGGAAAAGAGTGTTAACATGGGTGTGATACCCTGCTGAGGAATTCCAGTGTCACTAAGTAATTATTCATAACAACTCAAGAGTAACAATTTCCATATGTAGGATCCCAAAAAACAAGAACTACAAGTCGGGAGATGCCTCCTCCAGCTTGTAGGGTGAGAGCAGGATTTCCACCTCCTCTAAAATAAGATCTCTCCTGCTTTATATTCTGGACTCCATCACCCCAGCAAAAACACAGTCAGATGAAGACAGATGTGCCAGTGAGAAGAGCTGGAATTTCTGCTCGAGGTTTAGGTTTGGGGTGGGGAGGGATTGGCACAGACTGAAATCTCAGCACCACAGTCATGTGTTACCAATTAAGGAACCTGGACAGGCACACCTTTCACTTCAAGTTTAAATGAAAACCTTGACTGTCTCCTCCAGGATGATGATTTTTACTTGGTGAGATCAGGGAGACACTGAGATGAGCCTCTCAAATGGTTTTGAAACTTTCTCAGGACTGTCCAGAACATGAAAATGCAGAAACAGGGGGATGGGAGGGGGGAAAAAAACCACAAACTAAGAAAAAAATTACTAAGAACTTTCATCCAAACTGGTCTGTGTGCTTCCCTGCATGGAGGAAGGGATTTCCCCTTAACCTGCCCATAGAGAGCTCCTTTGTCCAGCTGGGCAGGAAAAGCCAGGGAGGTAAAGGTTAACACCAATGAGGTTATTTAACTGAATCCTGTTATTTTTTTTTTAATTTTTTTTTCCTCCTCTGCTCCACCTCCCCAACACACACACACAGAGTCTCACACACATGCACATCCTGAAGCAAGAGGAAAGGAATTCCTTGTGCTGCCAGAGAGCAGGACAGGGGCCAGGAGCTGCAGTGACACCACAAGCCAGCTCAGTGTGTCCATCCCCCACCACCCCCCCTTATCAACAACCCCTTCAAATCTCCCCAGAAGAATCAAGAACCTGGTCACTGAGACCAGAGACACACTCACACACATATTTTTCTCTTCCTTGCTCCACAGCATCATCCTGGCTCCCAGCCAGGCCACTGGGCTGTGCTGTGTTCCCCCCCTCCACCTTCTCTCTGCCAAAGCAAATTGACTTCTGACACCTTCCCTGATGTTTTCATCCTTTTAAAGGGTGGAAAGCTGCAAGCTTGGCTTTGCTGTGTCCATTTCTACCCCTTCCCTGTGCTCTCCTGCTTGGATGTTAACTAAGATTCTTCATGGAGCACCTGGATCTCCAGCTGCTTGCACATGTGTGTGTCTGTGGACCACAACTGAGCCCATTTTGGGGTTGCCCAAGGAAAGCATCTCAACCCTGAGAACCTGCCCCTGCTTTCCTTTGCAGCCACCTCCCCAGCATTTCAGCTCCCTAGGGCCCCAGACACCCTTGGTGAAGTGTCTTCTTCTTGCCTCCTCCTAAAATGTTGGATGAAAAGTGCTCTTTGGGGCCTAAAGATGAAAAGAAGTAATAATTTTATAACTACTTAGCAATCATCTCTGCAAGAGTCCATCCCCACCACTCCTCTAGCAAAGCAGATCTTGCAAAGCCACTCTATGGGAATCCATCAGTCACATCAAAGTCATCACAGGACCAAGATATTTCAACTCTGTGCCTTTAAACCTTCCTGATATTTGTTTCTTTGGTTTTTTTTTTTAATTTTTTTTCTTCATATGGCTTCCTTGTCATCTCAAAAAAAACCTTGGATATTCTTAGAAATACCAACATGGTTTATCTCAAGACTTAAACTGTCCAAAGAAAGCACAGTGCAAGAGGACTCAGTCCTCCCCCTTTGATCCTGGCAAGGTTTTGCAGTGTCAAGTCAGTAAATCTTCCAGCAGCTGGGGGAAAAAAAATGGTTCAAGACCCCTTTTATCCACCAGCAAGATGCAGAGAACTGGGAGGGAGAGACTGGTTAACTGTGTAGTGTCTGCACATCCCAGCTCAGGGAGGTAGAGCTACATGGGGAGGAGGGTGGAGCCAGGCTCTTCTCAGTGACCTTCAATGATAGGATGGTCTCCTTCTCTGGGGACATTCAAATCCCNCTTCACATCTGCTATGTTATGTCATTTGCATCAGCTGGGCCATTTTTCCACTCGAATTTTGTCACATTCCAGATGTTTGACATACCCATAAAACCCTCCTTTTAGCCTTCTTGGTTCATTAACCCTCTAGAACATAAACTGGCTGAATCCACAGAGCTGAGAGACCTAAAGGATGGGTTTTATCCAAACCATCACTTACCTCTCTCTCTCTGCTGGAAGAGATTGCTATGTGGCTGTGAAATGACTTTACCATGCCAGCAGGTTTCCAGCTGGAATCAATGACAAAAGCTTGGAAATAAATTGCTGACAGCTTAAAGCAAGAGGATCAGGAAACTCAGCCCAGTTCTGAGCTAGAAAAAGAGAAGAAACAACACACCACATACCTCTCACTTCCCAGAACTTCCCTAGCTGTTCAAGGGGCAGGTGCAGAGCAGAAATTGTCCATTTTGGTGTCATCTCAGAGCTTGTTCAAAAAATGGATGGTATATTTTTGCTCTTGGGCAAGGAACTATCAAGGTTTTTAGTGTGTGGAAGTCTTGGGAGGTAGAGGAAATATATGCAATCCAATGAGCTCCACCTTAGCTAATGAATCTAGAAGCTTTGCCATTGTTCTAATTGAAATGCATAATTCAGGGTCACAGAAAGTCAAGGATTGGAAGGGACCTCAAGAGATCATCTAGTCCAATCCCCCTGTTGGAGCAGGAACACCCTGACCAGGTCACACAGGAAGGCATCCAGAAGGGTTTTGAATGTCTCCAGAGAAGGAGACCCAACACCCTCTCTGGGCTCTGTCACCCTCACCCTGACAAAGTTTTTTCTTATATCTCCATGGAACCTATGAGGTTTTTTTCTTATATTTCTGTGGAACCTTCTGAGTTCCATCTTGCACCCATTGCCCCAAGTCCTATTATTGGAGGATCTGCTGCACAGATGACTCTGTGGCAGAGTAGTGCAAGCAAAGTATCTTTCCATAACCCATTCTTTCTCTGTTTCTGGTGTAATTCTGTTTGATTCTGTGATTCTGTAACCTGTTCTACTACCTAACAAAGCATTCCTCATCTGCTCACTGCTGTGGTGAGGACATCTCTACCCTAGTTTGTAACAACTTCAGGGCCTAGAGGTTAAAAGTGCCACAAAACATCAGAATGTGCCCTTGGAAAGCAGGGAAAAGAAGAGTTTGTAAATATGCAGTGACCTCCATGTGTTCCTGGGACCACATAGCAAGAAGAGAGAGGAACTCCAACGTGTCTCCTCCTTCCTCCCCTTGCATGTGCTTCATTCAGCCAGGATGTTTGTGCAAGAAGAAAGTCAGCTCAACAATAAAACCCATATGTCAGATGGTGAAGGGAAGTCTGGAGCTGAAGACGTCAAAAGGAAAGATCTGAGACCTTATGATGAGATTCCCCCACCCCAAATAGACACATCACAACATCCTTGGTAGGGGATCAAGCTCATCATAGCAGCAACCCCATTCCTTGAACTTTTCACCCAACAATCACAAAGCACTTTAGAATAAAACCTAAATATATCTTTCTGTGATAGCTTTGCTTATTTTGAGCATGAAAAAAAACCCCATAATTCTATTACAACACAAAAAAGAAAGCTCTAAAGCACCTGAAAATGATGCTTTTAATGAATATTAGTAGAATTATACTCAGTCAGACTCCATGTCTTCATACTTAAAAAGGTAATTCCTTCAACATTTCATGGATACAAGAGTAAAAAGCCTATAATTTTTTATTCAAAGCAGGACATTTCTCAGCTGAGATGTCTTCCTAGATGAAAGACAAACCAATAACCCAGGAGGAGTCTTCTGAAGAGTTGAATCCCAAGAGGGAGCCAGAGTGGGCTTTATCTGAAGATGGAGATACTCCATGGCCAACTCCAAACCTTTGAAAAGATGTGAAGTTGAAGAAAAAAATGCCCACAAGAGTGAAAATCTTGGCCATGAGTTCTCAAAGGTTTCCTGCTGCTACTATGGCCGGAAATTCTGCAAAAGGAGAACTTTTCTTAACACTTTCTTTGTGCTGAGCTCCATTCATTAACCCCCCCAAATAACAGGAAGGAAAGTGTGGACCAAGCTGAAATGGAGTCCAGACACTCCAGATTTACATCTGAGGACTTCAAAATTTTCATCCAGTTTGCATGAGATACATTAGTTTTGGCTGAACAGATGTTCAGACAGAACATCTGTCTGGGTGGGGAAAGTTCTTACCAACAGGGTCTCATTGAACATGTAACCCAAAGGTAATTAATCCCTTAATTAATTAAATTTTGAATGAAGTTCTGGCAGTGACAGTTCCAGGTAAAGACAGTTAGAGGTTCTAACTGGACTTGGGCTAGCAGGAGGCATTTCCAGAAAACAGCATCAAGCATCTCTGGAAGTTCATGACCACTCCTCCTCCTTGCTCTGCCCTTCCCACCACCCTCCAATTCCTTTTCAACTTTCTTTGCTGCAGGCAGCCCAAAGAAGATGTTAATGTCCCAGGAGTGATCCTGATGCAAAGTATCTCTATTAAAACAATCAGTTTTGCCATGTGCCTGTTGTCCTCATCGCTCTCAGACACTCACAGGTCATGGAGAACTTGGGCTGGTTTCATTCCATGCCTTTTGCTTCTGCTGGTCCCAAATTCAGGAAGGGCTGTAAACACTGAAGAGATGAAGAATTGATGGGGGTGGAGGTACATCATCTTTGTCTCATAAAATACATGAAAACAAATGAGGAGAGGAGGATTCTAGCAAGACAGATGTGTTGTCTACAGATTCTAGAGCTTCCTTGCTGCACTTCTTTTCCTTCTTCATTTTTAAGGCTTCCCACCAGGCAAACTTTGTGGGGGATCTTATCCCAAAGTGATTTAACCCACCAAAAAAAGCCCTGAGGTCAGATCTATAAGGCAGCTCATGGTGACACTGATACCAGGGTATCTCTTGGTCTTGCCATGCTAGGGTTTGATCTCTTTGGGATGGGGACTATGTCTCACTGAGAGTGTGTACAGCCCCTGAGGTGATGAAGCATGGGTTTCACTGGGTCCTTGGACCTTGCACAGCACTGCTGATCCTTCCATGGCAAAGTGCAGCTTGCTGATGAAATCCACAAACACCAAAGCAAAGAGGTCTTGAGCTCATTGTAACACATTCACTTTGGTTCTCTATAGAGCTGCCACTGCAGTAGTGAGGTCCAAGGCCATCAAAGATTAGGAGGATTAAGGCAAAATATGCATCTGCTGAGACCCATCTAACAGCAGCTGGCAGTCTCAGAGGGTGTCCCCCACCACTGATCCTCTCCAGCTCTTTTGCCATCATCCTCAACATGAAGATCAAGTGCTTCACCACCACCAAGAAGACACTCCCATGCTGTTGTTTCTCTTCACACTCATTTATTTTTGCAGGTAAGGAAGATGTCATAATCAGAATCACCAAGTTTGGAAGGAACCTTTCAGATCATCAGGTCCAACCATCAACCCAACTCTGACAAGCCTCATATCTGGATATGTCACAGGAAAGCATGTGGTGGAAAACTCACTGCTCAAGCTGCGTGTGCCTGTTTTGTCCTGACAAAGATGATGAAAGATGGTCAAAGGACTAGAGGACAGGCTGAAGGAGTTGGGGTTGTTCATCCTGGAGAAGAGAAGGCTCAGGGGGCACATCATAATGACTTCTCCATACTTGAAGGGGGCTACANCCTCAATCCCTGGAGGTGTTTAAGGCCAGGCTGGATGAGGCTCTGAGCAACCTGGTGTAGTGAGAGGTGTCTCTGTCTATGGCAGAGGGGTTGGAACTAGATGATCTTGAAGGTCCCTTCCAACCCAAACCATTCTGTGATTCTAAGGTCTTCCAATCCAAACTATTCTATGATTTTAAGATGAGAGGAGGCTTTGTGAGCATTTTCCCAACAAAGGCCATCTCACCACCACCTCTCCCAAGCCTGGGCAATGCCTCTTCCTCTTTGGGATGGGGACTATGTCTCACTGACAGTGCATACAGCCTGCACAGGCAGGAAGCAGCAGCCTGCGAGGAATTTGGGGCAAAGACTTGGCTCTCCTTGGGTTGTCTGTGTGGCTGCTCTCAGCAGGAGCCACTTCCACTCCAGATGTGTTTCTGCAGTGAACAAACGGGAGATGGGTGGGGTAGCAGGGGTGGTGTGGACAATAAAAGGAAATGCCTCTGCTCTGCATATGCTCTGCAGAGGGAGGGTGTCTGTGTCTCGGGGAAGAGGGGATGTGGTGCCAGACAGGGTACGAAGGGGAGACATCCATGTGGAAAGTGGAGGAGAGGAAAGCATTTGAGAGAGAGCTGGGTGGGTGTGTGTGGTGGTAAAGGAGTGGGAAGAGGATGAAAGGGACTCTCTTTTTTTCTTTTTTTTTTTTTCTTTTTTTTTTTCTGGATGAAAGTGAGCAGGGGATTACAAAAGGGGAGATGTGAGGCAGAGTGTCTGTGGGTGGCACGGAGATGGATGCGACCAGACAGAACATCCCATCCCAGATACTCCAACTGCCTTTTCCAATCCCAGGGACTACACCATCCTTTTAATCTGTTAAGACTCCATACCCAGCATCCTTTTCTGAAGTAGAAAAATTGTGCTGTTCCAGCCTGGGGAGGGTGCCAAGGTTCAGCAAGAGACGTCCATCCCTTCAAACAAATAAACATTGCATCTTCTCTGAGCAAAGATGAGAGATTTCAGTGTCACTGTAGGGCTCATGGTTTGAGGAGTGTTATGGAACAACCTCTCCAAAAAGTTTATTCTGATTTTTGAGTCAGTGAGCCATTTTCTTCTTGCTGAACATATTCACATACATCAGTGTTACCACAAGGAGGAAAAAAAAGNGAGTGTGTACAGCCCCTGAGGTGATGAAGCATGGGTTTCACTGGGTCCTTGGACCTTGCACAGCACTGCTGATCCTTCCATGGCAAAGTGCAGCTTGCTGATGAAATCCACAAACACCAAAGCAAAGAGGTCTTGAGCTCATTGTAACACATTCACTTTGGTTCTCTATAGAGCTGCCACTGCAGTAGTGAGGTCCAAGGCCATCAAAGATTAGGAGGATTAAGGCAAAATATGCATCTGCTGAGNAGTAGATTGATAAATAAAATTAACTCATTTGAAGCCAAAGTGAAGAAAAAAAAAATAAAATTCAAGGTTTTTCATCAAGCAGAGAGTGAAAACATGGGAATAGTGACCCAGAAGAAGACTGTACTCAAAATTCTGAAGGATCAGGGTAATGTGATACTTGCACTGACTTCAGGAGTTCAGAGTCCTTTTGAAAAATCAGACCCCAGCAGCACACACTTTGTGTTAGCCCATGCATGTCATCTCCATGCCTAGCAACTATGGCAATAGGGTTGCTTTTTGTTCCCTTGGTGGACTGAAGCTGCTTCAAATCAGAGGGAAAATGTTAAAAAAACACAAAGGGACTCTTCAAAGGTCCTGAGCACTATGCCTGGGTGGTGATCTAATGGCAGCAATGACCTCAGAGGTGTGTTTGGCTTGGTTGAAATTCACAGAGGTGCTTCTTGCCAAAGATATCTCAAGTGGGCCAAAACCATCTGTAAATAAACCCATCCAAACTCACATGCTGCATGCAGACACAGACACACATCATGTGTTTCACCTAAACTCATGGAAATGATGGGCTTTGCAGTCATAGTCAGCCTGTCTTTGCTATTTATTATATCTCAGGTTTTATTTCTCTTATTCCAGCTTAAAAACAGTTCTGGTGGAGCTTCACCTTGCTCCTCACAATTCATCCACCTCCAACAAGATGAAAGGTGTTCCTAGGGTTTCAGTTTTCCAGACTGACCATAGATCTTGAAGTCCACACACTGTTCATCTGCTCCCACCCATCCCCAGAAAGAGAAACATGCTGGAAGCTGTGTCCTTGTACTTGCAGGTGACTTCTGTTAGTTGAGCAGATGGCAAAGCAAAGTCAAAATTAAAATCCTTAGTCTTCTTCAAACAAAAGTTGGACCTTGATGATCTTTAAGGTCCTTTCCAACCTGAAGTATTCTATGATTCTAAAAGGGTGCTCTAAAATCCACCTTTAGGATTTAATATTCATGCTGCAGTGAAGACTGCT
>VZTY01004217.1:35270-48979 GCA_013400935.1 Turnix velox
CAGCCTGGCCTTAAACACCTCCAGGGATTGAGGGGGCATCCACAACTTCTCTGGGCAACCTGTTCCACTGTCTCCTGCTCAGATGCTCAGCAATGCCTCTCTCTTGGCTTCTGTCACTGTTCAATCCTTGATGTCTTCCCACACCTCCAAAAAATTGGCCAAAAAAGAAGAGTGCAACTGCTTGAGCAAAAGTCTATTTTGTTTTGCTCAGCAGCTCCTGTAACTTTAGACTGAAATTCATGATATTTGGATCCTCATTTGAGGCTGAGGTGCCTGTTTTTCATTTCAATGGGCTGCAAAATTCTGTGGTATTGGATCCTACAAAGCTACTGTGAGTTTTGGGGAGGAATTTGACAGTGAATGTCCCCTCTCGGGAGGTTTTAAGGCCAGGCTGGACGAAGCACTGAGCAACCCGATCTAGTGGGAGGTGTCCCTGCCTATGGCAGGGGGCTTGGAACTAGATGATCTTGAAGGTCCCTTCCAACCCAAACCATTCTATGATAAAAGTGTACCCACCCTGATGCTGAAAGGCAGATGAGCAAGCCACAGAAAGAGGAGAATGCCTTTCATGGTGTGTGTCTGCTAGCAGAGGTGCTGCTGATTAACCCATCTTTCAGCCAGGCAGCTCTGAGAAGGTTGTTTAACAGCCTTGAATCTGTCTAATGCCAACAGGACACTTATAAGGCATGAAGGCATTAATGTCCACCTCTAATGAAATCCAGATGCACAGGCCTGCCTCTTTTCAAGGTCTTTTCCAACGGCCAAGCTTCAAACACAATGATTTAATCACAGGGAAGAGATGAGAAACACCAGGCTTGCAACGTGCAGCAGGAGTAAGGGATGCAAATTGGAAGAGGGGAGATTCAGGCTGGAGATAAGAAAGAAATTCTTCACTGTGAGGGTGGGGAGACACTGGAAGAGGTTGCCCAGAGAGGTTGTGGATGTCCCCTCAATCCCAGGAGGTGTTTAAGGCCAGGCTGGATGAGGCACTGAGCAACCTGGTGTAGTGGGAGATGTCCCTGCCCATGGCAGGGGGATTGGAACTAAATTATCTTTAAGGTCCCTTCCAACCCAAACCTTTTTATGATTCTATGATACTCATGGGCACCAAAGACTGCTGGCAGTCACTTGGGGTCAACAACTGGCCCTCTATCTCCAGCAGCATCATTTGTAAGGTGAAAACTTGGGACCATTCTTGGGGAGCACAAGTCATGCACATTTTTGGTGGAGAAAACTGGCATGGGAACAAGCCTTCTTCTATCTCTAGGAGAAAGCCAAGGCAGATATAAGGTCAGTCTCTTGTCAGGGATGTGCTGGTAATGGACCACTAGCAACGTGACAGCTTGCTCTGGGGCTTGCTGAAGGGCAAGGTAAGGATTCAAGGAGAAATATTCAAGTGGACCTGAAGCTTCATAATTTTGTTTGTAGCTTACACTTTCTCTTCCTTGTGTCTTCCTCTGATGGGTACTGTGAATTTCATGCACTGGCAGCTCATCTGGGCGGGAGAAGCAAGTTCAGGGAGAGGGGCCATGCTTTGGAAAGCCTGAAGTGTAATTCTGAAGGTGAGCAGATCCATTTGTCTATGAGTTTTTAGTTTTTAGTGTGGCAGGAAGAGGAGTTCTGAAGCAAGAGAAGGGAAGAGAAAGAGGTTATTTTAAAGACACGATGGAATGTGTTACATTTTTTTCTGTTCCTCAGGTTTGGCTGCTCTACAAGTTCTTCCTTTTGCCAAGGCTCAATTCAGTGGACTATTTATTTGCATTTTTAAAGAGAGAGCATGACTCTTCATTTACTTTGGCCTCAGAGATGAATTTTTCTACTGTGAAACCCAGCAAGGTCCCCCTCCAGTGTTATATATATATACACATCCAACTCTACAACAGAAACTCCTACCCCAGGCTAACCAGCCTGGATTGAATGGTTTAAAGGGCTTTATAAAAGTGTCCCCCCATTTATTTCCCACTTGAGTCTTATCAGTAGTCACCTCATAGCTGTTCAATGCCACAACTTGATGCTAGAGACACTGGCCAAGGTTGCCTGAAGAGGTGATCTCTGGAGACATCCAAGACCAGGCTTGCTGAGGCTCTGAGCAACCTCATTTAGTGCAGGATGTCTCTTCTTACTTCTTGAGGTTGGACTATATGGCCTTTGAAGATCCCTTCTAACTCAACACATTCTGTGGTTCTATGTAGGATGTGCCTTCTCACTGCTAGGGGTTGGACTAGATGGCTTTTGAAGGTCCTTCCCAACTCAACATAATTCTGTGGCTCTTATATATGTGAGCAGAGCAATGCAGAGATTTTCTTCAGAGCTACAGAGGTGTGAATTCCTTGTGAGAGGTTTCAGTCTTGGCTCAAAGGAGGGGAAAAGGGATGAGGAAAGAGTCCAGCTATGAAGTTCTATCAAAACATAGAGGGGGAATCTATTGCAGT
Source organism: Turnix velox (assembly GCA_013400935.1). Lineage (NCBI taxonomy): Eukaryota > Metazoa > Chordata > Aves > Charadriiformes > Turnicidae > Turnix > Turnix velox. The sequence goes on from VZTY01004217.1 coordinate 37,703, forward strand.
GGGTGTTCACCATGGAGAAATCCCAACAAGCAGCAGCTGTTCAGCCTAATCCATTGTCAGCAAGTATTTACTTAGCCCCTGACATCAAAATTACAACCAAACTGTCAGGACCTCCATAAAAAAGGTGAAGAAAAAGTGATGTCCCAGCTTGCTGAGTGTGGCAAGCCCTGCAAATATAAATAATCCATGGAGTAGGGAGGGAAAAAAGCATGATGGAACAGATTTAACAGTGAATCAAACTAAACCCCAGACACCTCTGAGTGGAAAACCCACCCAGCCCTATGGCAGCCCAGAATTGTTTCTCCTAGTTCCATTTATATGGGAAATTTTTTTTTAAAAATAAACCATCAGGGCTCTGTTCCTTGGAAGGAAAAGGAAATCTTTTAAAATGTGTCCTTGCAAACTGATTTACTGCCACCAGGCTCAGTGTATTTTAAGAAATGCTGGAGTTTGGTTGGAGCCATTTTGAGTCCTCAGGGAGAGGGAAGCAATTGGTAGAAAAAAAAACAAACCATCATTTGAAGACGAACAAGTGTAAAATGGCTCAGGTAAATATTTACACCCAAGTTTCCAAGCTCTGAGTTGACATTAAACCCATCTTTGTGTCTCTGAAGGGACTCAGGTCCACAAATGAGACAAAATGCCTGGTGGTGGCCACACAGCATTATTTTTACACTTCCTCCTCTGATTAATTAGGCTAATTATGGTTCTTAAAGGAATTAGAAGAGCTAAAGTTGTGGCAGGAGAGTTAAAAACTCTCCTTAGCATCTGCAAGGCAATGTTAATGCTTTACCACATGCCTCTGCTGGCAAAATTCACCTCATATTGCTCATAAAACACACATTGCACATTTTTTTCCTCTCCTCCGGGCACTGAATTTTTTTCTCCCCATGCAAAGTCAAGTGGTGTCAAGTATTAAAATGGAGAGACACAAATGTCCTTACCTGACTTCAAGGAATGTGGAGAAATGAGGCTGGAAGAGGGTTGCATTGGCCAGAAAACAGAATGGGCTGCTGGAGCCTTTGGAGGCATCAGGCTATTGCCATCAGTGCAGTGTTAATTTGGCTACATGAGCAGTTCAAATTGCTCATTATTAGGTGGGGTGAGTAATTCTTGTTGTGGAAAAGCTTTTTGTAGACTCAGTTTTTTACAAAGAGACCTGTTTTTCTATCTAAATTCATTGTGTTGCTCTACAAGCAGGGTATAAAACTTTCCCTGAGAGTTTGGTGACCTTGGCCAGGCTCTTTCATAGAATGGTTTGGGTTGGAAGGGACCTTCAAGATCATCTAGTTCCAACCCCCACTGCCATGGGCAGGGACACCTCTCACTACACCAAGTTGCTCAATGCCTCATCCAACCTGGCCTTAAACACCTCCAGGGATTGAGGGGGCATCCACAACCTCTCTGGGCAACCTGTTCCAGTGTCTCACCACTCTCACAGTAAACTTCTTTCTTCTATCCAGCCTAAATCTACCCTATTCCAGTTTGCATCTTAGTCCTGCCATCACGTATCCTATTAAAAAGTCCTACCCCAGCCTTTCTGTAGCCTCCCTTGATAAGTCACTATGAGGTTCTCTCTGAACCTTCTCTTCTCCAGGCAGAAAATATGAGTGTGAAGCAACTGACTGTAGTGGATCAACATTGGTTTGGTGTTGGTGAGGATCTGGTTGTCTTTGCTGGACTCTGCTCACTTCTGGTGGCACTCAGTGAGTTTTGTGACACCCTTCTGTCTTCCCATCTCCCCTCCTTTCCATGGGTGACCCTGGAACCTTCCTCATTGCAAGCATCAGACCCCAGCAACTAGGGGCTGTTGAAGTTACCTTGGTGTTGGGTGATCAGGGCAGCAGGAGGCAGGGGACATCTCATTCTGGGGGTCCCATGGGAGGAAGCTTCTCCTCTCAGAAACTGGGTCACATAGAGCATGACTTTTGGAATGCCTTCTCCTTGTCACATCATGCTGGGCTGCCTGCCTGGCAGGGAGCTGGGAGGAAGCTGGTTAACAATGCCTAATCATGATCACCATCACTACAACACATCTCTGCTCTATATATAGCATCTTTTCCTGGCTGCAAACTGGGCAAAGATGGGGAAACCAGTGCAGGAACCAAGTCACAGCCCAGGCTTTTGTCTTGGTCATCCCAGGACTCCAAACACCTTTTAAGGGATGCTTGGAAAAGAACTAGAGAGGGTTTTTTTTTATCTTATTTTGGGTGCAAAGCTGGGCAGGGAATCCAGGCTGAGAAGAAAACAAGTTGTATTACAAGGAGCTGGTGACATGATGGTGACAAGCCAGTGTGACCCAAAATCAGGCTGGCAGAGGGTGACACAGTCCATCTGGATGAGGTGTAGGGCAGGTTGGTCCAGTGGAGAATAAGGTGACACTAAGTGCTCTATGATGGATTTCCTCCTTCAGGGGCTAGAACTGCAAGGAAACAGCTTCTGGAGCCCTTGCTAAAACTGCTTCTGGCCATGGGGTCACATTCCAGTTTGTAGAGTTTCTTAAGTGGCTGATGAAGTCTGGGGATAAGGAGAGTAGGAGATAAGAGAGAAGGAGACAGCAGCCATGCAAACTTTTTCCTGAACTCATTTTAAGTGCAAATCAGCATTAAGTGGCAAACCTAATTATTTCCACCTTGTTTAAGCTGAGACCTGATTTTCTTTGGTGCTGTCAACAAGTTCCTCTTCTCTTTCTTTGACTCTAGTTGGCTTTTCTGCTTAGAAATGCAACTGCTGTCCTACACAGGTCCTCTGCAAGTGCATCCTGAGCTCATATAAACAAGAGCCCTAACGGATCAGGGGACAGAAGCATCTCTCATTATCTCATTAAAATGCTTCTGGAGGAATGTCACTGCTAGTGTAAACTCAGATGGAAGAGCAGCAGCAGTTGTTGTCACAGGGATGGATCCAAGCCCAAGAGATCCGTTAATTGTTTCTCTGCTCTTAACAGTAACCTTATATGTTTGTTTTTAATTTTTTTTTTTAATTTTAATATTACCCAGGAGCTCAATAACCACCTGCCACATTTCATAAAATCACAGAATAGTTTGGGTTGGAAGGGACCTTCAAGATCATCAAGTTCCAACCCCTCCTGCCATGGGCAGGGACACTTCCCACTACACCAGGTTGCTCAATACCTCATCCAGCCTGGCTTTAAACACATTTACAAAGTCATTTTTGCTCTTTTCCAGTAGGCAACAGAAAAATGTGCCTTGACTGAGTTCACAAGAGAGTGTTTCACAAGATCCATCCAAGAGTGAGAATAATGTTGGTGTTATTTAAAAACCTCATGGGGTTTTAAACTAGAGTAGGGTAGGTTTAGATTAGGAATAAGTTCTTCACCATGATTGTGTTGTGGGGCGGGACCTGTATGCTCAGAGAGGTGGTGGAGCCCCCATCCCTGGAGACATTCAAGACCAGGCTTGCTGAAGCTCTGAGCAACCTGATCTAGTGCAGGATGTCCCTGCTCACTGGTTTGGACTAGATGACCTCTGAAGGTCCCTTCCAACTCAATACATTCTATGATTATTGGCTTTGAACAGTCTGTGATGCTTCAAAATAATGAATCATAGAATGGTTTGGGTTGGAAGGGACCTTCAGAGGTCATCTAGTCCAAACCAGTGAGCAGGGACATCCTGCACTAGACCAGGTTGCTCAGTGCCTCTGTGCAGTGTCTAGCCTGGCTTTAAACACCTAAAACACCTCCAGAGAAGGATGTTGTGGCCCCTGTTTCACTCTGTCTGACCATGTCTTTAGCAAAATAAGCCTCCCTGAGTGATCTTCTTGTCCTAGAGTGACAACACAGGCTTTGACCAACAACTGAGAGAAGGAAAATCCACCCTGTTCTAAGCAGGTGTCATTATTCTTCAGCTCCATCCCACCTTAACAGTCTGAAAAATAACATTCAACAACAAAAGTTCACTTGGGGGGGGGGAGGATGAAGAGGGGAACCCCACTTGTGCTGGCCAACTGAGCCAGAGGCCATACATGGGTTTGGAATGAGGGGCATCAGACTCCCAGCTTCTCCAGTGCCAAGACAGCTAAAATTGGCAGCTGAGAGATGAGTAATACACAAACACAGTCCAGAGGGTTGTAAAGTTTTCAAGCACTCCCAGAGTATGTTGGGGTAAACCAGGTTCTGTCTCCATGGCATCAAAACAGCAGAGAGTTTACTCCAACGTCCCTTTGGCTCTTCTCTGCTTCCAGTGCCTGGTTAATGTGAGCAGAACTGACTCTCAGCAAAATGCTCTGGGGTGGAGAAGCCACGTTCCTCCTCTTCAAACCCTCTTGTTGAATGGACACACCAGCTGCCTTCTCCTGGTACTTCCATCTCTGCTCCAGGGCAGGTTGTGGCTGCTCCAAAGAGCTCCTCCATGAACCTGAAGCTTTGTGGTGTTTCTTTTGCATTATGGGGTTTTGCAAGAGGGTTATAAAGCTGTAGACCTTCCACACATGAAGCATTCAGAGCATATTTCACATGGGAGAACATTCAAGGTGCTAGAACACTCTGTCCTTGTCCAGCAGCCTCTTCAGGAGACATTATTTACACAGGGCTAGCCCATACCACCCAAAGCTATTTAAGATGGGGTTGACAGCTAGGTCAAGAGGGAAGGAGGACATGAGCCTTTTGGCTGGTTGCCTTGAATGGCTACAGAAACCCAAGGCAGAACAATTTATTATCCCCCCTATTAAATATCCAACTGTGAAATGAAGCCAATTAGTTGTGTCCCATTCCCTCAACAAGATGCTACTCATCTTCTGTCTGTTATTTAAGAGGTTTCTTGACTGGCCAGGGTCAAAGAGACTTTGGCTGAGGGCTTGGATGGAAATTTATGATGTGGGCAACTGATGATCTCAATGTTGTATTTGGAGATAGCTATTGTAGGGAGTACCTTGTGTGCTGCAGCCACAGTATTTCACCAGAAACCTGAAGTTCTGCTTTTGTGAGACCTCCATGGGTGAGCAGTGCCTACTGGAAGTGGTGGAGAGAAGTTTCAGGCTCCTTTGGAGAAGTGGAAGTGGTTGCTCAGAGCCTCAGCAAGCCTGGCTTTGAATGTCTCCAGGGATGGGGGCTCCACCACCTCTCTGAGCATTCTCTTCCAGTGTCACACCACCCTCATGGTGAAGAACTTCTCCCAGGCTTCTTGGGAGACACTGCTGCCACCATTCAGATATAATCTGAAACAGTGCCTGGTGGTCAGGAGAAGAAACCTCTCAGTACTCACTCTCTGATATCTCCACTAAAATTTATTCTGGGTAAAATGTCCTCCTACACCACACTTGTGTCACTGGTAACTCCTTACCATGTGGAGTTAAACTAGTTTTGGGGTGACCAAAGTGATTGCTCTCCCTCCAGCAAGTTGTTCAAGATGTTCCTACAGTGCCCCTGGCATGAGGACACATCCAAAGGCCCCGTGTCCCTGCTGCCTTCATTGGAGTGACCTCTGCAGCAGTTAGCCCACTGGAGTTTCCCACTCAGCAACCCCACCCAACCTTTCTTCCTGCCCTGAGATACTCCATGAGTGATGCCATGTTTTGTAGGAACATTTTATCCTCTTAAGGCACCTCTGAAAGCCAGATGTTCCCTTTTAGCCGGGAGTCTCTTTATTTAAAGCAAACATTTTTCGAGCTGATGTTATTTTTATTGGGTTTGCTCTGTGAGACTTCCCAGGGTAGATCTTTTCTGGGCAAGGTCATGTCAGGGAATGAAGGAGATATTGTCATTCATCTCTCACTGCCTATGGACAAGCATGTACACAAGGAATCCACTTAGAGACAGCATCAGGGATGTTGCAAAGCTGGATTCATGGATTAGGAAATCCCTTTATTAAATTTCCCCTTGTGGTCCCACTCCAGCTTGGAGTTTACAAGAGAATCATAGAATAGTTTGGGTTGGAAGGAACCTTAAAGATCATTTGTTTGTTATTCACAAGGTTTTTTCTGTGCTTTGGAGGGCTCTGCTGCACCTGATTAGGAGAGAAGATTAAAAATTAAGAGTCTGTGTTGCAGAGAGTTCTTCCCTGTAGAATTCCATATAGATTCTCAAAAGATCCTGGAGGTTTTTATTGCTGAAATCAGAAGGTTTCTTGTAAAGGAAATGGGACATGAGGTTGCCCAGAGAGGTTGTGGATGTCCCCTCAATCCCTGGGGAGGTGCTTAAGGCCAGGCTGGATGAGGCATTGAGCAGCCTGATCTAGTGGGAGGTGTCCTTGCCCATGGCAGGGGGGTTGAAACTGAATGATTTTTAAGGTCTCTTCCAACCCAAATCATTCTATGATTCTAAACTTCACAACACTTCAAGCTTGAGTACAAGGAAATGCTGAAATTAGACTCGAGCTGTGGGACAGATTTTTTTCCCATGCTTGGTAATCAAAATCCATTGATAGAAGGATCTCTTTCCCAGGCCAAAGTCTGTCATCTTTCTCCAGCACAAAATTCTTTGGACAAATAAATGCCAGCATATGTGGACTTGGGTGTTTAAGGCCAGGCTGGATGAGCAGCCTGATCTAGTGGGAGGTGTCCCTGCCCATGGCAGGAGGGTTGGAACTTGATGATCTTGAAGTTCCCTTCCAACCCAAATTATTCTATGATTATCAGGTCAGACTCTCAAGTCTCACCATTACATCTTGGACAAGATTTGGTGGCTCTGTCTATTAAAAAGTGCCTCCAGGTTGCACCACCTGAAGAGAAGCCTAATAACAATCTATTTCCTTAATCTGCAAATCATGGAAGGTGAAGATAAAGAAAAATCCACTGAGTAACCTCATCCATTCCTGCATCCCATAGAATGTTTCCCCTATATTATTTTATGCTGATCAGAGCTTTGTCCAGTTTTAAACTGGATTGTTACATATTTCCCTCACAAACTTTACTATGCCATGAGTGTTAGGAAGTTTTTCCTCACCTTCAACCTGTGGGTTTGGGGTTTGTTTTTTTTTTCTCTGCTCACCTTAATATCATTACTTTGAATTGTGGCTGTGAAGACTAGAAGTGTGGCAAGTTGGGAAAGTTTTAAGTGCCCCACATAAAGGTGAGAGCAGGCAAGTGGTTTAATAATAAGGAAGGGGAGGGAAAGTGTGTGGAAGGGCAAATCCTGGTGCTCAATGATGAAGGTCCATGAGTGTCACCAAGATAAAAAGAGAAGTTTTGAGTGCAGGGATCTGTTTCCAAGGAGGCCAAGCTAACTGGGATGTCTTTTTCTCTTGCAGAAGATGAAGCCCATTGTCCAAAGAAGACGATCTACCCCTTCTGCCATTACTAAAGCTCTTGGCAAGTCAAAGTACCATTCCAGGTAGAGGAAATTACCTTTCTGACTCCTTTTTCCACCTTTCTGCCTATATATACATAGATTGAAATTGAGTGAGTTTTGAAAATTCATGGTGTGGAGGCATTTTAAGAAGGACACTGATCTGTTGGAGCAGGTCCAGAGGAGGGCCATGAAGATGATCAAAGGGCTGGAGCATCTCTCTTATGAGAACAGGCTGAAGCATTTGGGGTTGTTCAGCCTGGAGAAGGCTCAGGAGGACCTCATAGTAGCTGACCAGTACTTGATACTCTGAATGAATTGCTATATGACCTGGTCTAGGTGTTCCTGCTCTGGCAGAGGGATTGGACTAGATGATCTCTTGAGGTCCCTTCCAATCCCTGATGTTCTGTGATTCTGTGTTTCTGTGATCCAGACTAGCCCTCCAGAAAATTTCCCCTTATATCATACCATAAGTAACTGATGCACAGTGCACCCTGCTTTCCTGAAACAAGTTTGGGGAGAGAGGAAGGGAGGGGGGAGGTCCATCTCATAGGATGGTTTAAATTAAAAGGCTGGACTCATTTTCATTTGGCTGCCTTCTGCCCAAGTTAATGTGGATTTCTTTGCCACTCCTCCCACCCCCTTTCTGAATTGTGCTAAAAAAAAGTAAAGAAGAGAAACAAATTCTTGACTTTATTTGGCTGGAGAATGTCCTCGTGAGGGAGGGAGGCTTGAAGTGGTTCTCATGACAGATTGCTATGGAGGGAGCTGGTACAATGCCATCTTTGCTGAGGCCACCAGAGTATTGGTGAGGGTTTTCTTGGTTTGTTTTTTGGTTGTTTTTTTTTTTTTTCTGCTGTGGGACTGTTGTGCTTACAAAGCCATGTAACTCCTCCAGCTTTAGGATATCCACAGTGAGGATTGTGGCTCCTTCTGCTCAGTTAACGCACATGGAAAGATCTGAACATCAAGTTTAAGGCCATTTAGCTTCTCACTTGCAGAGGCAATGGATGCACAAGCCAAGAATTCATTTGCTGGTGGCTGTGGAGTGGTGGGAAGAGGGAATTTCTGCTTGCTGGAGTTCCTGAAATAGCAGCTACTGGCCAGCTTTAACCTCACCCCTGTGAAACCAAGGGAGCCCAGTGGAAAACTGAGTTAAGACAAGTAGTGTCAAAAGTGTACTACCCTTAAACCTCACATGCTTTTCATAGAAAAGGTGGGAAGGGACCTTAAAGATCAAGTTCCACCCCCCCTGCCACTAGATCAGGCAGCTCATTGCTTTGTCCAGCCTGGCCTTAAACCCCTCCAGGGATTGAGGAGGCATCCACAACCTCTCTGGGCAACCTCTTCCAGTGTTTCACCACCCTCACTGTAAAGGATTTCTTTCTTATATCTACCCTGAATCTATCCTCTTCCAATTTACATCCATTATTTCTAGTCCTCCCATCACTTATCTTATTCCATGTGTTTGTGTAAAAACTCAGACTAGAGAAGCATTGCTGAGGGATGGAGGGGAGATCAGGGATCCTTGCCTGTAGGCAGGATACTTATTTTTGGCTGTTTGTGAAGACAGGAGAATTTCTGGGGTTTTTTAATCTAAGGAGGTTAGCTAGTTGAGTCAGGGCTGGGAACACAAACATGGTCTTCGAGGTCTTGCTTTTAATTCACCTCAGTCTCTACCTGTAGATGAAGGAAGGGACCATGGGACCTGTTGTACTGGTGGCAATGCCCATCAGAGCCCTGAGCAGTGCTGGGAAGGTGCTGAGGGACAATGCTAAGAGGCAAGTGGTGAGATGAGCACTTAGTGGAGATCTTTCAGCTGGGGAAAGCTTAAAGGATATGGTTTGGCTTGTGGTCAACATAGAATCACAGAATGGTTTGGGTTGGAAGGGACCTTAAAGATCATCTAGTTCCATCTAGTGCCATAGGAAGGACTCCTCCTACTACACCAGGGTGCTCAGTGCCTCATCCAACCTGGCCTTAAACACCTCCAGGGATTGAGGGGGCATCCACAACCTCTCTGGACAACCTCTTCCAGAGTCTCACCACCCTCACAGTGAAGAGCATGCAAAAACCATTAGGGTTTTTTTGGAAATGTTTGGCAGCTCAGTGGAACTGAGATGCTGGATTGCAGCCAGGCGAGGCAGAATCAGATATCTGGAATTAGCTGAGTACACACAGTCCATCTTGTTTATTCTCCAGCCCTTGAGCTGATGAGCAGCTCAGTGTGGATGGAAAACATGCTCAGGGATGGCACAGTCCCTGCCTGTGCCAGGCTGAGCAGTGCCATCAGCCCATGGGGGGTTTTTTTTTGAGTCATAGCTCACATGCTTATGCTGGAAGGAAGTGTTTTACCTGAGTAAGAAATGACTCAAAAAGGAATGTTTCAGCAGCTCATCCTCTCTGGATTTGGTGTGGGCAGATTTTCCACCTCTCTGAGGCTGGGAAAATTCATTACGTAGAATTAGTTGAGAATTAGTCGGGAATTAGAATTAGTTGGTTCAGAATTCAGAGCAATAGGGGCAGTGCTGAGGGAAGCACAAAGTTACTGGGATGTTCATAGAATGGTTTGGGTTGGAAGGGACCTTAAAGATCACCTAGTTCCAACCTCCCTGCCATGGGCAAGGATATTTCCCACTAGACCAGGTTGCTCAATGCCTCATCCAGCCTGGTCTTAAACAGGGATTGAGGGAGCAGAACCTTTCCAGTCACAAATCCCCATGGCAAAATCTGACTATTTTTCTTCTTTCTCCAGGGAAACCACCCTGTCCTCATCCCATTCAGACAATGGGCTGCCAGGTGGGGTGTTCAGCAGCCCAGGCTCCACGTTCATCCTGGATGAGAGAGTCCAGCTGACTGTGGGTCTGCAGACCCAGGAGAGACATTTGATCTTGTTCAGTGATGTCCTGGTCATCGCCAAGTCCAAGTAAGAGAAATTTTCACCCTCCTTCCTTCAATCCAGACTGTGAGCTACTTGTAGGGTTCTTCCTCACAAATGTGGATTAAAAACCTGTCATCTCCCCCTCCCACCTCCAGGAATTCTTCTTGATATTAATGTTTTAATTGATTTTCCTAAAAAAAAAAGAAAAAAAGGATGATCTGATTGATTTTTGCCTTTTCCCTTATGCATCTTCTTGAAGAAATAAGAGGCAGTAAGGACAGAAAACTTTCTGGCTGTTTCTGCCATATAGAAATGAGGAGTTTAGTCACTTCAATTATCAGAAAAGAAAGGAATTAGCCTAAATCAACATCTACCTACAAATGGCTCCAGTGAATCAGGTTGCCCTGAGCCACAGCTGTCCCACTGCAGCCACCAACCCCAACAATCCACTTGCAGAACTTTGTTGCAGTGCTCCAGATGCCCACATGCTGTCACCTCACCTGCATGACTGGATGGTGACGTGAGCAGACTCTGGAGGGCATGGATGTTGGGGTCTGACTTAAGAAATGTGTCATTTGGATTGCAGATCCTCCTCCAGCCTGAAGCTGAAGAAACAAGTGCACCTGAGTGAAGTGTGGACCAGCACCTGCCTCAGTGAAGTGACAGAGAAAAAGATGAGTCCTGAGAATTCATTTGTCATTGGCTGGCCTACCACCAACTATGTTGTCACCTTCAGGTATGTCATCAGAGCTCCTNGCCTGAAGCTGAAGAAACAAGTGCACCTGAGTGAAGTGTGGACCAGCACCTGCCTCAGTGAAGTGACAGAGAAAAAGATGAGTCCTGAGAATTCATTTGTCATTGGCTGGCCTACCACCAACTATGTTGTCACCTTCAGGTATGTCATCAGAGCTCCTTCTCTCCCTAGTCCTCCCATGTGGGAAGCTGTAAGACCCTGGACATTGCTCCAACTCTTCCTCCCCCATTGAGGAGAGGAATTGTACTCACATTAGGCTGTGTGGTTAAAAACTCAGATGTTGGGAGATGGTCATCTCAGAAAGATTGATCCCTGAGAGCCTTTAAGAGGATCAACCCTTGCAAGTTTCATGGAAAGGAGCCCAGAGGGGTTGTGGATGTCCCCTCTCTGGAGGTGTTT
>VZTY01004218.1:0-50946 GCA_013400935.1 Turnix velox
AAGGGCGGGGCGTGGCGGCGCGTGCGCGCGGGTGCGGGCGGGTGGGCGGCGGGCGGGGTAAGATGGCGGAACTGGGGAAGAAGTACTGCGTGTACTGCCTGGCCGAGGTCAGCTCCCTCCGCTTCCGCTGCACCGAGTGCGCCGACATCGAGCTCTGCCCCGACTGCTTCTCCGCCGGCGCCGAGATCGGCCCTCACCGCCGATGGCACGGCTACCAGCTGGTCGACGGCGGCCGCTTCACCCTCTGGGGGGCCGAGGCCGAGGGCGGCTGGAGCAGCCGGGAGGAGCAGCTGCTGCTGGACGCCATCGAGCAGTTCGGCTTCGGCAACTGGGTAAGGGCCGCGCCGCGGGGCTCCGGGGGGCTCTGAGCCCGGCAGCGGCGGGGGGCACCCTATGGGAGTCCCCGCTGTCACCTCCCCCCCGCGCCTGTGGCGGTGTGTCTGTGGCCTGAGGTGGGGACTCTTGAGGGACATGTCGTGCCTCCTGTCTTCTTGTGTCTTCAGTTGAATTCTGCGCTGTCCCCATAGACTATCCCTGTCACGGCTCTGGGCTCTTCTTACTGGCTTTGCCTTCAGCGCGGCTGCCCACCGTCTGCGTGCTCGCTTTGAAAAACTAGCCCTGAAAAGCACCTTCCTTCCATTCGTGGCTACTTTCGTGGTTGTTTTCTTGTGCTTCATTAAGCATAAATTTTGCAAAATGTTCACAAACTTATCATCAATCTGGCTTGTGCTAGTTCTTAACTATAAAAGACTTAATGCTGTCTTTCTTACTCCAAGTACTGCCTTCTTTTATTTCTGTTGCTCTAAAAGTGCTTCATCAATGCAATTGAAATGAGCAACACCCAAATGGTGTGTTTTGGGATGGTGACAGGCTCCTGGGGGTGGTAAATAGCTTCTCCACAGTGATGGATGCTCAGGAAACACCATGTGGATTTCAATCTTGATGGTGTGCCGATGGCTGAGATGATCCGGTGCAGCTCCTCTCAGCCGTGTTCCTGGTGCTATTTTCATGGCTTACATGTCCCTGTGTGCTTGTCAGTACATAAGGGATAGGTGAGAGGAGTTGGGGCCATTCAGCCTGGAGAAGAGAAGGTTCTGGGGAAAGACCCCACAGCAGCCTCTCAAGTGTCTGAAGGAGCTACAGGAAAGCTGGGGAGGGGCTGTTTGGCAGGGCATGGAGCCACAGGACAAAGGGCAGTGGCTTGAAACTAGAGCAGGGCAGGGTTAGATGAGACATGAGGTGGAAGTTCTTCCCTATGAGGGTGGTGAGACAGTGGAGAAGTTGCCCAGAGAGGTGGTGGAGGCCTCATTCCTGGAGACATTAGAGGCCAGGCTTGCTGAGGCTCTGAGCAACCTGATCTAGTGCAGTATGTCCATGCTTGTTGCAGGGGGGTGGTCCATATGGCCTTGGAAAGTCTTTTTCCAATTCTATGATTCTGTGACCTAAAAATGTGTGGCTATTTTCAGTACTGATGGAGAAGTTTAGGCATAATGAGTTGGCTTTAGAGGAGCAGGGAAGGAGCAGCTATGCTTTTCCCTGAGCACACATTATGATGGAGATTTACTCAGGACCCATTATTGTTGCTTTCCCCCCTTGTCTCCTGTTTAGGAGGACATGGCTGCTCACGTGGGAGCCTCCCGCACACCCCAGGAGGTGATGGAACACTACGTGAGCATGTACATCCACGGCAACCTGGGCAAAGCCTGCATCCCTGACACCATTCCCAACAGAGTCACAGATCACACATGTCCCAGTGGTGGGCCCCTTTCTCCCAGCTTGACCACGCCGCTCCCACCCTTGGACATCTCAGTGGCGGAGCAGCAGCAGTTGGGTTACATGCCCCTGCGGGATGACTATGAGATCGAGTATGATCAGGACGCGGAGACCCTCATCAGTGGCCTCTCGGTGAACTACGATGATGACGATGTGGAAATAGAGCTAAAAAGAGCTCACGTGGACATGTATGTCCGCAAACTCAAGGAGAGGCAGCGGCGGAAGAATATTGCACGGGACTACAACCTGGTGCCGGCCTTCCTGGGCAAGGAGAAAAAGGAAAAGGAGAAAGCTCCCAAAAGGAAGATCACGAAGGAAGAGAAGGAGCTGAGGCTGAAGTTGAGGCCCCTTTACCAGTTCATGTCTTGCAAGGAGTTTGAAGACTTCTTCGAGAACATGCACAAGGAGAGGATACTCCGAGCAAAGATCCGGGAGCTACAGCGTTATCGGCGGAATGGAATCACCAAGATGGAAGAATCAGCAGAGTACGAGGCTGCCAGGCACAAGCGGGAGAAGAGGAAGGAGAACAAAAACATTGCCAGCTCCAAGAGAGGGAAGGAGGATGGGAAAGAGGGTGAATTTGCTGCCATTGAGAACCTGCCTGGCTTTGAACTCTTATCCGACCGGGAAAAGGTGCTCTGCAGCTCCCTCAACTTGAGTCCTGCGCGTTACTTGACTGTAAAAACTATCATCATTAAAGACCATCTCCAAAAAAGACAAGGAATTCCTTCCAAGAGTCGCCTTCCCAGTTACTTAGATAAGGTACTGAAGAAAAGGATTTTAAACTTCCTCACAGAGAGTGGGTGGATATCCAGGGATGCTTCATGAAATTCAGATGATCTGAAAAAAAAAACATAAGCAGAGGCCTGTTAAAGCCTCAAGGACTCCATTATTTTTTTTCCTCCCCTCCCCAAAAATACAGGAATTGTCACTTAAAACAGGAAAAAGCAAGTCTATAAACCCCTCCAGTGCTCATGGTCCATGGGTCAAATAGACTTCAGCTTTGAATCATGGGCAACAGTTCATTGTCAATTTTCTGTATTGAATTTCACTGCTTTTGGTACATTATTAGGACAGATGTTTTTCACATAAATTTACTCAAGTCCAGCTTTCCCTGGGGTACTTCACTCCTTACTGCTGGACAAATGAATATTGGCGTAATCATTGCTTTTTTTTTTTTCAAAGGGAGGAGATTAGTTTCCAGCAAACGAAACTTCTCCTCTCTTTTTTTTTTTTTGTTTGTTTTGTTTTTGTTTAATGCTGGCAGCAAAGTGAAGCTTAGAAAAAAGCCCCCAGCTCAGGAGCAGGCTGAGCACAGGGGGGTTATGACCATTGCTAAGGTTTCAGGACATTCTCCTGAATGACTACTGCCAAGGTGCTGGGACAGCAGAGTGAGTCTCTATGGAGAAGGCAGCAGGGATGAGCCATGGCAGGGAGTGGAAGGAGAGAACTGAGGTAGGTGAGATGCCTCCAGCTACTTGTGCTTTGGGAAGGGCTCTTGAAGAGCCACCTTCACACCAGACTGGAGAGGAGGTAGCTTTGATGTTTTTCTGAAGCAAATCCCACTGAAGCTTCAATGTCAACTTTGTAGCAAAGTTGCGGGAGGCATGGGTTATCTTCTGGAAGATTTCAACTCTGCTGGGAAGTGGTTGATTTGTCCCAGAAATGGTGCTTGGAAAAATAGGGAGTGAGTTTTCCTGCAGGGATTGGGTAGCAGGATCTCTTTTTCTTACTGTATGTATCTGTAACTTCTGAGCTCTTACGGGCCTGGGAGGTGTAGCTGCTTCCTCCTGGATGTGATGGGGAGGGACAGGAAAAGGGAGTGAGATTCTCAGAGAGTAATGAGGTGACTGGTTTAAAAAGAAAACAGAAATGAGAAGTTGATGCAAACGAGGTGGAAGGACACAGCTCTCATGGACTGAGCCTAAACCAGGGAGCTGGAAATGAAGCCATTACAGGGTTCTAATTGCACATGACTTGAACTGTACTGGAGTAAAACGCGCTGGAATGACTGACGTGGCAAGAGAGCTGTGAATGGTGCACCTTGAGAGGTAGCTCCTCACAACTCAAATGGCCTCAACTGGGTGCTCAACACAGGCACCAGCATGTAACAAATGCCAGCTCCACAGCACTCTGTGGATTCAGGGAAAGGTGCTGAAGGGAGGACTAGAAAATTATTATTTTTATACTCCATTCATGCTTAAATTTCCATGTGGGTATTTAATCTAATGAATGAAGTTGGTGATTGCCCCATGGGAGGCACAGTATCTGTGCCTAAAAGCCTGTCCAGAGCCAGGAGGCTATGCCCAGTTGGACAGGTCTTCTGGAGTGCAGGTGTGCCAGAACATAGAACTGGACTGGCTTCCCAGCAAGGGCTTGCACTGGAATTGGCACCTCACTTGATGCTTTGGGCTGTAGTCAGTGAGGATACCACAGAATCTTAAATCAGTATTAATTCTGCACCTTGGCAGAGGTGTACTGATCACAGCTGGGGTTTACGTAATGTATCCAGCATTACCGAGCTCGTGTTACCAGTGAGTTCAGAATAAACGGGGTACAACTACAAAGCCAGCATTTCTACTGAAGAACCAAAACTCTAGTGCCTTTTTCTTTTGAGCTTGTAATGTTACATCCCTTTGAAATAAAGGTAAGGGCTATGTCCTCTTGGATGTAATTACTTACTTTGGCTTAACCCATCAGCGGCTCTTGAGGAGTACTTGGAGCCAAAACCATCTCTGCTTGGCAGCAGTGGGATTGGCTTCAGTGAGCTGAGCAGCTTTAAGCCCCATCTGAACCCTGAACACATGCACACACAGCGTACAAGTTCATAAGCTAGAAACTCTTGGTGGTTTTTCCCTGTCCTGCTCCTGTGGGAAGGAAACTCAGCCTTTCTTTCTGGTATTCCAGTTATGCAATTTGGTTCTTCCTATGACTCGTTACCTGGTTGTGTTCTGGAGTCTCAACTCTGCACATTGTCAGGAGTTTAAGGAAAAAAAAAATAGGAGAAAAAGATTTTTTTGAAAATTAATATTTTCTCAAATCTGTGATTTTGTTTTTTTAATGTTTCTACATTGTTTTGGCACATCTAATTCTAACTGAAGCAATAGTCTGAAACCCAGCTGAACAATAACTTAAAAGAAAAAGAAATCTAGGCACCACCAAGTCAGTTAAATGTTGAAGTGAATTCTGCATTTACATTTTGTAGTTTCTTAATTCCTCAGCCCCCTCCAAAATGTTTCTTTGGTGCTAGACGTAACTTATTGAACATCGAAATGAATGTAAAATAAAGTATTTTTAATGTATGAAATAATGGATATCAGTATTTATTTTCTACTTGCAACTGAATTCAAGGTGGTAAATGTTTGCTGTAGCAAATACTGGTCTCTTGGAAAGGGCTTCCCTAGAAGCAGTGTCTTGTCATCAGCTTTGCTTTTAATTCTGAAGGTGAATTGCACTAGAGGATGCTGCTGTTCCATGTTTTCACATGGAACCAATTTAGTCCAGGCATTCCTTTGTTTTGAGCTGCTGTTGTTTTGTTTGATTGATTGTTTGGGTTTTTTTTAATTGAGATGCAGTTGTGTTAATCCAGCAAGACTTATTAGACGCTTGCTGCTTCTTTGCTGTTGGTGGTGGGGCTGAGGAAAAAAAAACCATGGGCAAAGAGTTCTTCAGCTTCTTTCTGCCTTCCTTCTCTTGGTCTGGAAGTGCTTCCTGTACCAACCTCGCCTTCATGTTACTGGTGAAAAGGTGTTTTATATGCTTAATACTCTTGACTTTTCTAATTAAAGATATTGCAAATTATAGTATCTGTCCTCACAGCAGTCATTTGAGACTAAGGAAAAAGTGTCACTCCATAAGCTGTTCAAAATCCTGATCTTCTGCTGGATTGAGGCAGCACTAAGCCTGTTTTAATGGTCTGTTCACTTCCATCAGTCCAGTCCCAGTGACGCTTCCCAAGTAATACTTGCTCACTAGGTAGCAAGGGAACATCAGTCTCCATTCCCTATTTACTACCCAGTGCAGAAGGGCTTGTTGTGGACTATTCTGGCCACAGAGCCTCCTGCCCTATCTTCACTTGCAGTCCCACAAGCATTAAGAGCAGCATTAGTAGGTTTGCACGAGCCTTGGACCACAAACTGCCTTGTAAAAACCACAGGCTGAGTTCTCTGCTGTTACTCTCTTGTGCATAATTGAAATTCACTGCAGTGGAGCTCATTAGCTTTTCTGTTTACTCTACTCTTGGAAAAGGTTTTTTTTTTGTCTGTGCCCCAGTTGCTCTTGAATGATGACACATGACATACTGTGAAGGAAGGCACCTGGTGAGCACATTCAGCAGCTGCTTTCTCCAAGGGAATGTTGCACTCCTTTGACCCATGTCCCAGCGTAGCTGGGCTGGGCACACCTATGCTTGAGCTGAAGTCATGTAAAACCCAACTGGTGCTGTGCGCACTCAGCATTTCACAAGGTTTTTGCATTGTATATTGGTAAATAAACTTGTTATTGAAGTTTCTTTTTATTATTGATTGAATGGTAAGGTAGCTAATGTGATAAGGAAGATGGTTGAAATCTTGGCACTAACAAATGGAGACAGATTTTATGTCATAGAATGGTTTGGGTTGGAAGGGACCTTACAGATCATCTAGTTCCTCCCCCCCCTCTGCAATGGGCAGGGACACCTCCCACTAGACCAGATTGCTCAATGCCTCATCCAGCCTGGCTTTCAAATACCTTCAGGGAGGGGGCATCCACAGCCTCTCTGGGCAGCCTGTTCCAGGGTCTCACCACCTTCACTGCGAAGAACTTCTTAGATCTAGCCTAAATCTCCCATTTTTCAGTTTGCATCCATGACTCCTAATCCTGCCATCCTGTATCCCATTAAAAAGTCCTAGCCCAGCCTTTCTGTAGGCCCCCCTGAGGTATTGATAAGCTACTATGAGGTGCCCCCCCCCAAACTTCCTCTTCTCCATGCTGAACAACCCCAACTTCTTCAACCTGTCCTCGTAAGGGAGGTGCTCCAGGCCTCTGATCATCTTCCTGGCCCGCCTCTGGACCTGCTCCTACAGCTCAATGTCCTTATGTTGAGTGCTCCAGATCTGGACACAGTACTCCAGTTGGGGGTTTCACCAGAGCCAAGTAGAGGGGCAAAATGATGGGTGGAGAAGTGATTTGTGTGAAACAGCTAAACTGCAGGCTCTGTTGGCTGCTCTTATGCTCAAAGTTAAGCGCTCTGGTATTTGAATTTTTTCTATGCTTTACTGTTGGGAGGTTTGAGCTCTTGGTTGACTCTAAGGGCAGGCAAAGGAAAAGGAGCCATTAAATGAGGTATTTACCAGCATAAAGCTACTGGTTTGAGTATGGTAGTGCACGTGGAACAGTAACTGGTGTTTAGAAATACCCTGAATGAAGTAATCCAGTCCAAAAAAAGTTCTGGAAAGCTCATTAACAAAAATCTTAGTCTGCCAGGGAAGAAGCTGTCCCTTAGTTTTAACTGCCCTACTGGAAAAAACTTTTATACTACTGAAGATTTAGCTCAGACTCAGAGGGGCTGTAAGGGGGCAGAAGACATGACATTTCTGACAAGGAACGTAAGTGGATTCGGTCCCCTCATGGTACAGCAGTTGAGCACAGGTTCCACAGTGCAACAGAACTGGTTTTTCAATCCTCTTTCTCACCACTACAGTGTGCTCTAGCCCCACTGGAAGAAGTTACTGCCAATTGCAGCCTAAATATACAGTCTTTTTTTCTTTTACATACAAAGTTTTCTTTTTGATCCCTGTACTTAATTAGTTACAAAAAGTCAACACTACTGTAATCTCAAACCAAAAATTAGCCTCCCTCTCCGTCCAGTCAAAGAACCAATTTTCTTTCTTAGAGGTGAGAAAGAATGTATACTTAAACATACTAGAGATCTGCAAACACTATGTACTTGGGTTGTTCCTAATTAACTCTCTGATTCCCAGGAGGCAAACCAGTGCCTTAAGGGGCACATAATCACTTCTCACCACGAGCAGGCTGGTAGCACACTGCATCTGAGCCAATTAAAAAAAAAAAAAATTCCCTATTTGCCTTTGAGGTAAGAAGCTCCTTAATCCAAGAGAAGCAGAAACAAGACTGGCACAAACTGCCCAGGAAGGTTGTGAAGGCCCCTGGAGACATTTGAGACCAGGCTTGCTGAGGCTCTGAGCAACCTGATGTAGTGCAGGATGATGTCCCTGCACACTGTGCAAGGGGTTGGACTGGATGGCCTTTGAAGGTCCCTTCCAGTTCTATGATGAAAATTCAGAAGTCCTTACTGTTGCACAGGTGCTAATGAATTGCCTAACTTTGAAATGTCTGTCCTACGTGTTAAATGTGTGGGCTCTGAGGCCACAAGAGGAAAGCTCAGTTGCGTAATCTGCCAAGTACCATCCACTTTCATCCTCACAACGTGGGACAAAGCATTTGGTTCATCATGTGCTGTATTTTAGACTGATTCTGCAGGATTGGGAGCAACAGCTGGATTTAGAGCTGCCTACAGGAGAATGTTCTGTTGCAACTTTGGTTCCAAGCTGAATAAACGCAAGAAACAAGGATGAAACTTTAGTTCATTTTTGTTTTGAGCCACTTACATCCAGTTATTTATGTTAATTCTAAAAGACATCATATAACCAAACTCCCAGCAATTTGCTTCTTTGGGTGTTCTGGCTTTCAGCAGGGCTAGAACTACAGTTTGCATAACAAACTGATTGCAGATCTTGGCAGTTACAAGACTGTCATCCAAATTGTTTAAACCAATTTATACAACATTGAATTAAAAATCCAGAGATAGGATAAATATCGTTGGTTCTTCAATGCCATACAAGTATTGGATGGTTTTCCTGAGTCGACATTACGACAGCACTGAAAGACATGAACAAAAAGCTGTCTGCTCTCCATCGCCTTTTATTTACAGGTCAGAATTCACAAAGGTTTCCATTTCAGCTGCTGAGGGAGATTATTTCTGAATAGACAAAAAAGGGGCATTTTTCACATCTGTGGGCAAAAACTGATGGTCATTTGCAAAAATAAAAAGGGAGTTTGTGCAACTTCACCCACTTCTGCAATGTCCTTTCTATAAAGCAACAGTATTTGAACCACTCTTCGGATTTTAATCTATACTTTAATGTGAGCTGTGAAAAAAAGTGTGAGCATTTCCTTCTTTTCAATTTAGGGTACTTTTGATAGCAATAGTTATGGGAAAAAAAAAAGGTTATTTAATCTAAAGCATTTGGAGGGCTTAATGGCTCTTATGGTTCCCACTTAGGAGCAGAGCTTACGGAACAGTGATCCTGAAGGCCACTAAGCAGAATTGCTTCATTTAGGAGTCCTCAACAAATTCATTTCAAACTTCCTGGGGTGGAAGGGGACAGGGGAATGAGGAGAGCAATGGTGTGAGAGAAAACCCAACCAGTTGTTTAATAGTTGTATGGCATTTGAAATCCTCAGATGAACCAGCTAAGGGTCTTTCACAACACCCACCAAGGCTGGCCGCAGTGTGCGCCCGTGCAGCTTGTAGCCAATCTTGGATACTAAAGCAATGGTGCCTGGCTCCTTCCCTTCCATGGGAGTGTGGAAAAGAGCTTCGTGTTCATAGGGATCAAACTTGGCTCCAACAGGGTTCAGTCTGAGCAGGCCATGTTTTTTAAACACTTTCTGAATCTGTACTTCTGTCATAACAAGACCTTCGTACAAGCTCTTCAGGTGAGGGTTTTCATCCTTGATTTCTTCTTTTGGAACGCTTTCCGTTGCTTTCTCCAAAATGTCTGCAACTTCTAGTAAGTCCTTGCAGAAGCTCTGAATCCCTATAAAGGAAGGAAGGACTGGGATTAATCCCCTGAAGGAAATGAGCATTAAAAAACCCCAACCAAACACAACCCCAAAACCTCAGCAGTAGTCTGTTCTTTTGAAGATTTTTAGTAAGATCCATGATACTATGTAAATATTTGGAGTAATCCGTTGCTCCTACTTTTACTTGACTACACAGCTATTACAGATACTTTGAAATGAACACCAGACATTAACAAAATTCTAACTTGAGTTACCAAAACCTTCAGGTGGCTTCATGTAGTTTCCTTGTGTCTCCCTCATCCTGGGATTCACCTGAAGTGGAAAACACAATATTGCCCTATACCCACCCTTTGATCTGATGTGCTAAAAAGAGCCTTGTTCAACTCCAGTTCACATAGACTCATAGACCGGTTTGGTTTGGAAGGGAACTTTAAGATCATCTGGTTCTAACCCTCCTACCATGGGCGGGGACACCTCCCACTAGACCAGTGCTTCATCCAGCCTGGCCTTAAACACCTCCAGAGAGGGGGCATCCACAGCCTCTGTGGGCAACCTGTTCCAGGGTCTCACCACCCTCACTGTAAAGAACTTCTTTCTTAGATCCAGCCTAAATCTCCCCTTTTCCAATTTGTATCCATGAATCCTAGTCCTGCCATTAAAAAGTCCTAGCCCAGCCTTTCTATATGCCCCCTTCAGGCATTGAGAAAGCCATTATGAGGTGCTACCAAGCCTCCTATTCTACAGGCTGAATGTTTTTTTTTTCCCTTAGCAAGAAGCCAGATGAGCTTTGTTCACTACTGAAGTCTTAGGTTTAAACAAGAAAAACCAAACCAGTAACTGGAGCATTTTGCAAGATCCATCCAGGGATCGGCTAGTTCTCAGGAGAAGGTCACTTTAACCACTGCATGATGAGTGAGGTGGATCAAAACAAACTCTTCAGAAGGTAGTTTGGTTTTGTTACGTTTCTGGGGTTTTTTTCATGATCTCTCTGCAGGTATTGCTGACATATTTGAATTTACACAAGTCTCAGACATTAGTTCCTCTTATGAGTATACACTGACCATACAACTTGGCCTCTTCTACCAGCTTCTGGCTTCTTTGCCTCACGTTTTCTGCATCTGCCAGAGCACGCCTGTACTTGTCCTGAAGAGGCAAAAACAGCAACACAAGAGATTTCATTCTTGGTGGTGAGATGGTTGACAATAACCCAAAGCAGCACATTCAGTACGAAGCAGAATCTGGAACAGGTACATTGCCCAAACCCACAATCTGATGAGTAACCTGAAGTCATGACAGCATCCTTCCTACCAAGGCAGATGTCTCCTCCAGTGCAGACAGAAGCGAGGGAAAGGAACTGAGAAGCTTCCACACTCTCTGTATTTGCCCACAGGTTATCTGGAAATTTTTAGTTGCTTTCAACAGAGATGCTAAATGGCATCTCAGCTTTGTCCAGTTACTTTGTAAAGGACAACAAAAAGGAAACTCAATCCACTTATGATCCAGAGGTGCTGCTCCCACAGAAGGTTCCAGGCTACCTCTCAAAGTCACAACTAGAAATCACTCATCCAGAAAAGCAACACGTTTGTTTAATCCAGATTTGCCCTCTGCAAACTCCCCTCAGAAGTCACATATGGGAGAAAATACAAGATACATTATGCCAGACAGATGGAATGAGATGCCTCATCCTTGTGTCTGAAGTACTCTCCAAACCTCCACTTCCTAAGTACCTAATAAGTAGACTATTATATAAAAGCTAAGCATCATTAGCCCCAACCTTTGGAAAGTCAGCAGCTGGTTTCAGGAACACACATACATACACACATCAAAGACATGGTCAAACACTTCCAAGAGCTTCCAGAAACTCCTTCTCCACTGTGTAAAACCTCAGTCAATAAATTTCAGGCTGGAGTGGATTAAATTCTATCAAGAAATCACAAAGAAACTATCAAAAAGTATAAATTTGGGTGTCTTGTGGCAGATTCGCTCTTAAAGAAATTTCAGGATGTTATTCAACAACTGAACAGCAGTCACACAACTGTACCGAGATTCTGTGCTGAGAACCCACAATGAACCCTCATGGGTGAGTGAGTTTTTTGTAAAGTTTAAAACTGATGACCAAGAGACACTTACAGTAACTTCTTTTAACTGTTCTTCCAGTTTGGCCTTTTCTTCAGCTAATAACTTTTCAGCGGAGCTGGCTTCAGCCTTCTGTTCATTTTGTCCCTGACTCTGGTCCTCTTCCAAGTTCTGGCCACTATTTTTCTGTTGTGTCGCTACACAAAGCAGTCGTGGAGACGTCCTGAGGCAAAAACACATGGACAATATTAATAACTTGCTTACTTTGGACATAATGGGCATTTTATTTGAGACGAAGGGTACAAAACACATTACACAACAAATTAATACAACAATTCAAGGTTTGCAAAAACTGAAGACCCTTTCATCAGAGGCCGCTGAAGGTCACCTGTCTAAATTGTTGCAAAATATAATTTTTCTATGAGATAACAGCCACTGAGCAGCAGGTTGCAATTAATTCTGTTTCAAAGTAAAGAGAAAACAAGCTCTTTTCGAGTCCAGTCTCTATCTGGATGCAAATCCGTTTTATGTGATGCAATTGCCTGGAACGGCCTCCCCCCGGACACACCAACGAGATGGTAATGGCTCCACTACTGTTTCTGTCGTGGGTTTGGTTACAGATACTTAAACCAGAATTATCCCCATGGAGGACATGGATTTTTTTTTTTAAACAATTTTTGTTTAAAACACTGTAATAGGTTGCCCAGAGGTGGTGGGGGCCCAAATGCTGAAGACATTCACGGCAAGGCATGCTGAGGCTCTGAGCAACCTCCTCTAGAGCAGGATGTCCCTGCTCGCTGCCGGGGGTGGAAGGTTCCTTCCAACACTTTGATTCCACGACTCTCTCACCGCTGTTATCTCACGGCTACATTGCAAATACCACGTCAATAATGGGCTACTCTCACCCGAAAATGACAATTTATCCCTTCCTAACGCTTCTCGGTCGGAACCGGCCCAGCCACCTGAGCGAACCCCGTCACGGAGGGAAGGGTGAAGCAACACCAAAGGCCTCAGATCCCTGCACGACACATCTACACCTGGGGACCTGACAGGCTCAAGACCGGAGCAGGATGGGCCCCGCAGCGCTCACCGCTGCTCCGGGTGGAGAGCAAAGCCAACGAAGGAAGGCGAGGGAACGCTGCCCTGATTCCACCGGCTCGCACCGGCTGGAGGAAGGCGAAGAGAAGGGATAAAAGGCCCCAGCGCGGCGGGGCCGGGCCTCACGTTCTTCCGGGAGATAACGAAGCGGCGAGTGCGGACCCAGACCCGTCCCCGCGCGGCTGATGCAGAACGGGAGGCGCGGCGCAACCCTCACCTCAGAGAGACTCTCAGCAGCGGGTACCACGGGCGCAGCGCGGCCCGCACGCACTGGGTCACCGCCGCCATTGCTCCTTCCTGCCCACCGACCGGTTCGGTCCGCCCAATCGCCAGGCCTCCGCCAATGAGCGAGCGGGCAGGCCGAGACTGACGCTGCTTTGCACCAATCTGCACGCCCCGGCACGACTGGGAAGGGCGGGGACACGGAGGGAAGCTGACGTAAGAGTGCGCGCGGCTGCAGGCGCGTGAGGGGGTGGGGCTTGTGTCTTACGCCTGTGGGCGCCATTTTGTCATGTGAGGGAAAGAGGTGGCAATTGGGGTGCGGCAGTGAGGCTCGTGCCGCCGGGCGCCATTTCGTCTGGTGAGGGAGAGGGAAAGGAAGGAGGCCCGTAGTGATAAGGCTGCCCCGAACCTGGCCTTTAGCTGCCATTTTCCACCCTTTCACGATGTGGTAAAGCATCGTGTGGAGAATGAGAGCCTGCTGGAGTAGCATGGGCACTGGTATTGTATTTTCCTGTCAAAACTGGAGCAGCACAAGCCAGAGGCAGTTTGATGAGTTGCTGTTGTAAGGGTCCACATCTTCCGTGTGACAGAAAAATATTGGAGTTGGAGAGAGCAGAATGTCAGTGGTTGGAAGGGAGCTCAAGAGATTATCTAGTCCAATCACCCTGCCGGAGCAGGAACACCCAAATCAGGTCACACAGGAATGCGTCCAGATGGGTTTTGAAGGTCTCCAGAGAAAGATAGTCCACAGCCTCCCTGGTTTCATTTAGAGTCCTACAGACCAGGATTCCATTAGGGAGGTGAAATACAGGACTCTGTTCCCACCTCCTTTATAAAACCCTCAACCATCAATGAACTCCAACCACTACTTCTTTGCTGTTGGATAACCCTGTTTTCAATAATACCTTGCAACATCTTTCAGTACTCTGCAAATTCCCACATAGAGGTTGTCGTCATGAACTCGATGAAGTATGCACTGTTGCCAGATGCGTGTGAGCTAAAATCTTGATCTTAGATTAAAAGGCTTAACATTGCTAATCTACTGCTTGCAAATTTGGTCCCCTGCTTATGCAACCTGTTTGTGCACAAGTGAAGCCACAGAAACTCTTTTTGTTGTCATCCTTGGAATGCTTCTTAACTTTGTCTGTGATGTCAGTTAGTTTGTCATCCTGCTAAAAGCAAAAAGAAAACCGCAGTCACTCATTTATCATACAACCCCAAAGTGAGTTTCAGCTTATTCTCAGTTAACCTGGTTTTTGTATGCATTTGTGCACCTTCCAAGCAAAATCTGAAGAAAATGCAGATTCCACAATGCTGAATCAGTAAATGTTATTTGTATTCAAGTGTGTCATTAAAACATTACTAAGAAGGAGGCTGCAGAAGACATGTCTGGCTTGCTGCATGAGTCCTGCAGAAGGCAGGACCTTGCTAAGTGAAATCAGACTTTGGCAGAGGACACTTAACTTTGTAGCTGGGCCCATTTTTTTTGGCGAATCTGTAATGTGTTGCTTCACAACCTCTACAGAAAGCAGGAAAAATGGTGTTATGAGTTCAGTGGTTTCATACTGTTGATTTCCAGGAAGTCTGGACTTTTCTTGCAGTTACATAGATGTGGATTTCTCCAATGAGCTCTGGAAAAGCCAGAAGCACAGCGCTAAATGCCCTTGGCAACAGCTTTAAGATAAGAACCAAATGGTTCTGCAGCCAATGGATTTTGTATTTCATATTTTTTTTGTATTTGTAAAGTGGCACTGAATCTGTCCAACAGCTTGGCTATACAGAACACATCAAAAACAAAGGGTGTGTGCTGTATGCCCTCCATGCATGGATTGGCTGTACTGCTGTCAGGATCCTTTCTGGAAAGCAGATAAGCCACAAATTCCAAGCTTCGTCCTCAGAAATAATGAAAGAAGTAGCTGAGGAAATATATTAAAGCTGAGGAAATAGTGCTGAGGAAGGATCAGAGAGAAGAGGAAAAAGAGTAGGAATAGCAATAAAAGGCATAAATTTACCCCAGGTGACAGCTCATAGGCTTATTTTGCAAGCCAGTTTTCAAGACACTCCACAATGAAAATCAACTTTGTTGTGATTTTCTGAACATGAACAGCTGGCTCATAAAACGTCTAGAATTAACAGCATGAGGAGCAAGAGGAGCACCTAGATTTACATGGAGCTTGTTCACATAGTGACAAATGTTGGCTGTAAGTCCCACCAAAAAAAAAGAAGTTTCTCTTGCTCTGGTCTGACTTAAATTGTTGCAGTCTGATCTGTTTTAATTGGGCCACCTAGTGGGTTGGTTTTTTATTTCTTAAAACTCAACTAAGAGTGTTCAGTGGCAGTTCCTTGACCTATTTGGCATTCACAGATGTTCAGTAATAACAAACATGTGTTTTGTTCTTGAGTGGTCTCCTCTCCATATCCAGCAGTCTTGTGCTCTTCACACAAATACTGGGTTTGAATATGATTTGAGTATAAGTAACATGTAGCCTGAATTCTGAAAAGCTGCTGCTTTTCAACTTGATGTGGTTGAAAGTGACTCTAACCTCTAATTTCCATGGAGTAGTGGTAGGATCAGGTAGTCTGGATATAATTCATGGTTCCTCTAGTGATTTACTTTGTGGTCTTGCACAATTATTTAACCTCATTTCCACATTTCTACAGCTACAAATTAAGGGTAGCAATCTTTCAGTACCTTACAAGGAAGTTGTTTAGAGGGCACGAGGGAATTTCTGTGATATTTTCGAGAAATTCAAAATGTTAACTGAATGATAAGTCTCTTTTTTAATATTAACATTGCACTTGTAGTAAAGAGACTTGCAATTTTTCGAGATTAAAAATGCCATAAATGCCAGAAAAAGTGCTTGAAAAATTAAATGAAAAATCAAGGCATTGCTTTTTCTCTAAGTGAATAAAAAAAGCTAGTTCTGTTTCGTAGTGCTAAACCAGTCTATTGATATTCAGCCAGCAAACAGCATGTCATTACATTTGTGGTTCAGATGTGAACTGTATTATAAATGTTTTGAGGGGCAAAGGAAAAGGGTACTGTCATACTGTTATATGTCATCCTAATCACAACCAAGTATTGAGCTGTGGTGGGAGCAAGTGGGAAAATAGCTGAAAAGTATCTTTGTAAATATTCTATCAGTGTTATTTCGCGCCAGGAAATGCCTAAATCAAATTTTGAAATGTTAATTAGCTTTAAGACTGTTACTGATCTGTACAGCAGTGAAGACAAAGTTGTTACTTGTACCTTTGTCCTTCAGAGAAGTTCACAGGTGACACCACATAGCCATAGAATTCCATAATCCATTGTGGGAGGATGTCTACTGTAAAATTAAGGTACCAGTCCTTGTGTATAGAATGATTAAAAAAATTCCTCTATAGGGATTATTGAGACTGAGAATCCATTTCAGATGGTAATAAAGGTTAAATCATTACTTGAATTTAGAAACTTCAAATCCTGTAATACAGGCTGAGGGGTGTGGGGGAACTAACCTTAATTTCTTTTAATTAGATAGTTAATCTGTACATTCAGAATTTATAATTTTTAATGCAAACATTTGAAGAAATCTCTCCCCAGCGAGTGTGTAATACCTACTCTATGTCTAGTTTCTCCTCAGGCTGGAAACACAGAATCATATATCTTGCTCTGATTATGAAGAGAGCTCTTTGAGTTCCCACAGCTTTTTGCTAACTAGTTTGAAAGGCACATTTTGTAACTCTCCTGTTGCCTGGAGAATGTTGTCTCTGTGTTGGAAATGTAATAGCTATAGCCACAGGGCTCTGAAGAGAGCTAATTAGAGCAATTTAGAATAACAAAAGTTCCGTTCCTGGGAGGACACTGAAGAGATCCTTCCCCAAAGCAGTGTGCCATCATTTCAGAAACAATTTATTGTAATATTCCTGCATAAGTCAGCTGGTATCCCAAGGTTTTACAAATCTGGCTATCCATTATGGTTTGTTCTCTCAGCCTTTGTGTTATTGGGGGCTCTCATGTGTGTCTTGTAACGTTCCTGCGGATATAAAATAGGAAAAAAGCTGTCAGTTAGGCATCGTCTGTCTTACTTTAGCCTGGTCAAAACCAAGCTGTTCCAGTGCACAGAAACAATTCTTGGTCGTGCTGATGTAGTTTTCCACCTTGAGACAAATGTATTGAACTTTGAGAGAAGAGTTTTCAAGTCAGTTTTGATACTCTTAGTGTGGTGTCATGGATTTTCTTAATATTTTCCTTGAAAATTAATTGTTCCCTTGCCATTTAGCTGGACAAGTTGATGGAACTGGAGGGCAGCTCTCTTGTGTCACATTCAGGTTTGCCAAGAAGACACCAGTTGTTGGTTTCCATTTCTGTGCAAAGGCCAACAATAGAAATGCTGTTATTAGAGTGGTATTTTGACATTCAGATTTAAATTTTGCTTTTTTAATTTTTCATTGATATTTTACTTCCCTATTCCTGCTGCCCTGATGTATGTGTGATTTGCAGTAGTCAAAGGGAATGCTGCACAGCGAAGGGCTGCCTAAGCCAGGTGCTTGGCAAACAGGCTGCCAGTCCTGCTGTCAAAGCCTGAGGCTTGGCTCTTTATTGCTCAAGTGTGACTTGTGCAAATGTTTCTCTCTTGCTTTTTACATATCTTTTCCCCATGACTGACAGGATGCTGAAGTGCATGGTTGGTTGGGCCAGTGCTCAGAGAGCTCTGTTTAGGCATGATGTTTTAGTGCACGGATTCTCAGTTGGGTCTCACAGGCTGCTCCTCACATGCCAAGTTGGTGAACAGCACTCACTCTGCTGACATTGTGTAAGGCTATTGAAAAGCTATGAATAGAAGAAGCATACAGCAAAATATAAAAGGGTTATCCTCTGCTTTTATTCGGGTTCTGTAGAAGGCAGCGTGGTTTTTTTGGTTTGTTTTTTTTTTTTTATGACTAATTAATAAGCGAACGCATACTCCTGTGGGTTCATTGCTGTGCTTCAGTCAATCCTAATCTAGGTAAGTGGTTCTGGCCAGAGTGGGAACAAACAGTTCAGCTAAGAATAGCTGGAGTGGGATGAAATAAAAAGCTTCCAAAATCTGATTGACACACAAATAAGATCTACTCAATGACTTTTTGGTGCTTTGCGTAGAGGCCATAATCTCTGAACTTGGACCTAAAATGAGTGCTTTTGTTCCCTTTCCACAAGCATTCATGAAGACACAATTTCAACCCTGCTATAGGAGCTCATATCATCATTAAAGTTAGACTGGGGAAATTGTTTTGTCACATTTTCTTCAAAATAGGATGGGATTCTATTGCTTATCTCTAAGGTACAATTCCATGTTTGTGAGTTTATTTGAATGTAAAACCAGTGCCCCACATGTAAAGAGAGAATGGACTGAGAGAAGCTGTTGCTTTACATCCGTGATGTAACCTGCACCTTGTTTGGAAAGCAAGAACGGGGCTGCTGTAAGTTTTCTACGTTTTTTAAGTTGTCATGCAAAGTATTTTCACAGCTGCTTTAAAGGTCATCTCAGATTTATGAATCACCTCGGGTTAATGTGTTTCTAATCAGTCAGAAAGCAGTTGAAAATTATTGATTCACACCATGGATGCTCTTGTGCTGGCTCTTTATAGAATAATATACCAGGAAGGGAATCTGTACCTCCATTCTGTGTGCTAAATAGGAATTCTGCTGCTGTAGCTGAAACCACATGGTCTTTTCCTCTGACTCTATTCCTAGCTCCTTTTTACACTGTTCTCTGCTCGGACTTGACAAGCTGCTTCTCAGTGCCTTTGCAGCACATTGTTTGCCCTCTGATTTTGACCAGGCTGATGCCATCCTTTCTCCTTTCTCCCCTCTAACCTTCTGCTCTGTCTTTTCCATTTCCACCTCTGCTGCTTCAGAGTGGAAGAGCCTCTTTACCCCACTGTTTCCATCTCTGCTTACTCACTAACTCTTCAGCTTTGCTAAAGCTTTCCTCGTTTAAGATTTCATCATGATTTGTGGTCAAGAACACCTTCATCTTTTTGATATTAAACACTGCTTCAACAGCACTATCTTAATTTCTAGAGATGGTGTGACTAGTACTGCCTGCTCTTGTTTGTGATATTAGAGCATGTTGATAATTGTGCTTGTACTGTGGCAAAGCATTAAGGTGGAGAATCCCTGCTCCGCTGTGGCTTCTCTTTAAATTCATCTTTATTACTGAACAAAGGAGACTTTCATTTCTAAGAGCTTATAGGGGTTTTTTAATGACTAGAGCTGTCTGTAGTTTATTAGACCACCTTTTCCTGCTTGCTTAATTTGTACTTTAAGTCTGTTTTAAAAATGGTATTTCTATTGTGTGTCCTTAAATGCATGTTTATTACTTTTCTATGACTCCCCAAGTGCCTTGGCTGGCAAAGTCTTAATGAATAAAATTAATGTCATATTATAGCTATAAAAATCCACTCCTTCCTTGAAATGTAGTGTACAAGTTTGAATAAGCTGAGGAAAATGAGAAGTATAGTTATGTTGCAATGATTTTAGGTAAAATTGGATAAATACATAGGAAAAAATTTGCAGCTATGAACTGTCAATTTGTTGATATTCCTGATTTTATGCATATAAAATGTGGTGTATCTGGACTGTTATTACAGTGGTGTTTGCTCTGTATGACAGATTCACTCAGGCTAACTTTGTAGGAGTTGAATCTTAGAAGTAGCAAAGAATCCTGTATGTTCTATAATGTCATGGTACATTGTCATGCTAATCAGCTATGAGCTGGTTGTGCTTCTGGAAAGCAACTAGTACCTGAGGCACCTCATGTCTCATAGAGCTCTGTACTGCTCTGCAGACACATTAGCGGCTGTCTGCACATTGATCTGACAGCTTTGCTGTTATCTGAAACAGAAGGAGCTGCTTCAGACTGCTGGCTCTTTGTTTTTCTTGTTTTTAGTACCTTGATACAACACCAAGTGAATGAAAGATGTACAGATAAGAAGCTGAGGCCTCATAGATAGCTCAGAGGGCTATAAAGTAGATGCTGTACTCTTTTGCCAGAAGACATCATGACAGACTCAGGATCTGTTCTCATGGTTCACCACATTGCAAATTTAAGAGCCAACTTTTCAGTAAACTCTGGCTCAGCTATGTAGATCATGAAAGCGGTTGGCCAGTACAGCTATAAGCAAGGTCAGGCAAGAGCAGAGCGCAAGAAATATTTATAAATTAATGGCAGTTTCCTTGTTACAGCTTAATGGTTTGTGAGGAATAAATTGCCAGGTGGTCGCAATTCTAAGGCAGCTAGAAAATTTACCAAGCATTTTGCTTTTCAGATACTACAGCCTTTGTAAGGACTCTTATAAGTGCCAAATGCTGATGAAGTTAGGTGATGATGTGCGGCACTCTCAGTTTTTTAGGCAGAGTCACTGAGTGGAAGGATAAATTTCTCTTCCTCTTTTGGCACAATGCAATGAGGTGACCCTAGCCAGCAACAAATCACCACTAACTGCTGACATAGGGCTGCCACGTTAGGGGGGGGGAAGAGAAAACTGGAAGGGCAAAAGCAAGAAAAACTTACAGGTCAAGATAAAGGCAGTTTAATAAGTGAAGGAAAAATTTTAAAAAACCCACCAAGTGATGCAAAAGAAATCATCACCTCTCTTCAGCAGACCAATGCCCAGACAGCCTCTGAGCAATGACTGCCTTGAAAAGACTCCCTTTAAGTTTTATGAACATAGCAATGAATAATTCTTTGGTCAATTTGGATCAGTTGTCCCAACCTTCCAACCTCCTGTCCACCCCCTCTTTTTTACTGTTTTACTTATTTTTCGGTACCAGATTCACTCTTTAAATGCTGATTTTAGGAAATACATCTACAAAAATCCAGTAAGTCACAGTTCTACCCAGTATAAACACCTATACCACTGCAGCTGCCATTGCTGCAAGCTCCTTTGTGCACATCAAAAGAAGACACCAATTCCTTGGCTTAGTCTTCTGACCTTCAGTCTTGTTTCCTTGGCTTTGCTCTCATTTGCTTCATCAATGTATCATATGGCTGTGACTCTTGTCAGTGGTTTGTCCAGCTATTTCAGGGGATATTCTGTCTTTTGACTCTTGCATTTAGTTTGGGAGCTGGTCAGAAATGTGAGGGTCACCATGACCTTGATCCAAGTAATTTGATTGCATCCCTGTGTTTCATGTTGATTTCCTTACTATTTACCAATATGTTCTTTATTTGAACCTAAAGACAACCTCAGGACACAGACTTTGAAACCAAATCGTTTGCCTAAGGGTTGGAATGCTCTCTAAGAGTCTCCTTCTGTAGCTATGTTTAATTAGTTCCTTCAAAGGGAATAGGATTAAAACTGACATGTTTGGGATGAGTGAAAATGCAGTTTAACCTTAGGAAGTACTTAATAATTCTTAGCAAAAATTGAGTTTACTATTTCCATGACAGATCTTATTTCTTCAGCAAGATCTGTGATGAGCCCAATGCTCATTGCTTATCCTTGATGTTTCCTGGGCCACAAATATTTACCTAGTGCTTGGATCATGTTGAAAATAAAGCCCTTTGTATTTAACAAGAAATGCTGCCCTATATGCCACACAGAAGGGGCAGCCAGCATGCTGCAGATTGGAAAGATCTTCTGTTATTTTTCTAAAGCTTTGAGGTGAAAAGAGCATACCTGTGAAAATATTTAAGTGATACAGTCTTCTTATGCCACAAACTCCTCTAAATGTCTCTGAAAACAAATAACAACAAATTTGGCCTAATGTTTGCAAGGAGGGCAAACATTTCCCCCTGATTTATTAATGTTTGTGAAAAAGTTATTGCACATAAAAATCCTGTATTAAAAGTAGTAATTCATGATGTTTTAGTGTATTTTCCCCCTAGATAAAGAGCACTGAGAAGAATATCAGTGTTTATTTTTTACTGCTATGAAAATATTTCTATTTCTTGACAGTAACTGGCATCAGGAATAACAATAACAAAATACAAGCCATACCGAGTATTCTCTCATGTTTTATGTCTACTCAAAGAAGATAGGGTACAGACAGTCGTTCAGCTGCAATAAAGTTCTTGTTTTTATTGTGCAGAGCTAAATTTATCCTTGCTGTATTTTTTCTGTAATGGGCAGAGTTCCTTCTGCTGCGTATGAGAGTACCCAGCTCTGGTTGTGTTGCTGTTCTGGGAGAGACTACACTCCAGCAGTTTCTTCCCCTCAGTTGAATACATTCATACACTTAAATTGTATTTTCTTCTGCAGCTGTTTGTATGAGTATAGATAGAGGAGCAAAGTAACTCAAATTTCTGGATTTTCAGGTGGATAAGTTTTTATCATTCCAGAGGAAGGATGCTGTTCTCTACTTCAGTAGGCAGAAGCCTTCTTTAGGAACAAATTTGGGTTGGTACTCATGCGATCTTCTGACTTGATACTTTCTGCAGAATATCCAGAAATCCAGGGAAGGAGCAGGAGAGAAACTTGATTTTTTTAATAAGTAAGTTAAGCATTGTATCAGAATATTCTGTAGTTCAAAAAAACCCCAACCAAGTAGTGCTTCTGCACTGATGGGAGTTTTTCTAGAGCTTCTATTTTAATTAAGTGGATGTGTCGGTATAAGGTTTACACAGAACTAGGACCAAACTGATATTTGACATCCAGTTTCTGTTCTGGGAATTCTATTCTGAAAATTCTATTAATTTTCTCTGTGTTAGATTGCACAGACCCCATTTGTGCTAGTTCTCTGTAAACTGGAGATTCATAATTCACTTCCAAGATTTAATGTTCTGGTCTCTCTTGCCTTGATGTGAAAATTGGAATTTTTAACAGAACTGATTTATTTTTTTCTCTTTCCTTGGAAGTGCCAGATATGTATATGGTTCACTTCTGTGCTTGCTTATTTTTATTTATTTTTAATGGATTCTCTCCCTGTCATCAGTAGCATGTACATGGTTACAGGTTGCCATGGTAAATATGAATTTTTTATTAACATTGTAAATATTAATTTAAAACATGTGAAGCTTGTAACTGAGATGTTAACACTGCTTTGGAGGTTTTCTTGCTCCTGAGGTGATAGAAATTATATATGGGGTTAAAAATATAAAACCAGCATATCTTAGAAAGGAGGTACTGTAGTGACAGTGCAGCAGCATGAGAGCACAGAAATGTGGGATATTTGGACTGTGAAATAAAGACAATAGCAGGTCAGATATAAACTGCTGACAGTTCATGCTAGAGATGATGTAGAACCAATGTTCAAGTTTTAAACTCCTTCCTTACATTTCTGGACCATCTGTGGTCACTGCTTTCCATCACAGTATGGCCACTTGTCTCAACTGCATCCAATACAAACCGGAAGAGTGTGAAGACACATAGTCAGCTATAGGGCAGGAAGGGCACAGGATAGTCTGCCAAAGCTTCCTAACCAGTAATTTTTGGCAGCTTTTTGAAAGCTCCTGTATATCAGAGTTACCCAAATTTCACTCAACAGTAGTTACTAGCCAGGAAATTCACCTTTCTAGACATTTGATGTCTCTAACACTCATGTCCTTCAGCCTCTGTGAGATTGATTGAGGAATGAGTCCCATGTTCCTTTCTTTCTAGGGAGAGGAGGAAACAAGTCATTTTGGGTGGGTGTTAGTTTTACACAATGGAGATTTTTTTTTCTGCATAACCTGTGGTACCTGGTGAATTTCTTTTTGTGCTTGAAGTCCCTGGTGTTATGACTGTTAATTTTTCACTGTGGATTCACTTTTGGAGCTGAAAGTTATAAGGTTGTTGTCTTGCCCTGAGACTTTGACTTGTATTTGATGCTGTCACTGAAGAGTGATTTTAGAAGAAGCTACATGATGAAAGGTACTATCTTTCAGCAGATATGTTAAATTGAGGTCGCTTCTGTCAATGGCCCTCTTAAAAATCACCTCTATGTCTTGTCAGAGATTCCATTTCCCAGCAAAATTAATTCCAAAAATCAAGGACTGTGTCTGAGATATTACAAAGCCCATAATGGCGGCTCTGTGTGCCCCATCTTCACTGCACTACTGGTATTTCACTTACCATTTTTGTCAAGACTTATATTACAAAACTCAATTTTACTCTGTTCTACATCACAAAGCAGCATATAGTATACTAACTCCACTGAGCAGAGTAAGATTACTACATGAAATCCTACATCATCCTGTGATATATGCACACACAAGATTACTCAGAAAATAGCTTGTCACCGGTGTAGACGCTTCATGGTTGCTGGAAAAAACACTCCATCCTGAAGGTCACGTGTGTATGTGCACTGATTTAACAGCTCTGTTCACCCTTTGCTGGGAAGTACTGCTAGCAGAATGACAGCTCAGTAAAGCCTCATACCTTGAAGGAAAGCTTTCTGATCCCTTCTGTTGAAAGAACCAAACTTGGATTTATTAAAAGGAAAAAGAACTTTGCAACTACACGGTTTTGTGAAAATAAAAGCACTCACAACTCCATCTCACCTTGGAGACTATTAAGTCTCCAAATGGGTCACAAATGTTGCTATATAGCATGCCGTACTAATGGCAGCATTAGATTTGACACTCTCAGGTTGTTAATTCCTTGGTTTGAATCATATTGGGGATTTTTTGTTTTTAATACTAATAACCAGTTCCAAGAGTTCAGTGTCTCTGATTCTTTCATAGATGTTAAGAGGCACAGTTATTTGTAGGATGAAATTTTACAGCCATTCACAATCAAAATGCTTGGGAAGGCCAGTTTTGGATGGATGTCTCTCTTCCATGCCCCAGTTCACTGTACTATGTGCTTTTCTGCTTGATGCATGGCAGTAGTGTAGTGATTTCAAAGCAGTGATTTTTTATGAAAAGCCAATTAGATTTTGATGATTTGCAATCTATTGAAATACAACATTTAGTATTATCATCCTGTGGGTCCCAAAAGCCCAGGTCTTTATGTTAGTTCTGAACATTCCCAGACGAGTTTTGCAGACTCACCTTTTATGTGTTCTGACTTACTCTGTGTCTAGAACTAAAGTTCATTCTGGCTATGTGGTGCTGGTTGATTTATTTTTCTTAAAATGTTACATAAAGCCAATAAATTTCCTTTGTTTCTGTGAGATGTGACAAATAAAAAGTGACAGCATTTCACATTCTTCTTTCATCAGGACAGAAAAATTATGTCCTAAATGAATTGACCCACGTTCAGTTTTTCACAAGGCTGCAATCTGCCTTTGTGTTAATTGATTTCTTTAATGGTTCCAGCTATATCTTAAAACAGAAGAATGTTATATGTGACCCAGCAGTGTTGTGCGTTTTGTAGACTACAAATCAATAAATGCACTTAAAACACCTAAACTCTAAAAACATTAATTTTAGATATAGGCAGAGGTCACTTTCTTTGTCAGATTCCCCATCCTATTTCTAAAAAAAGAAAACATAAAGCAGCATGCAGTTCGTGAAGTCTAGTGACAATGTTTATTTTTGTATATAAATTAGACTGGAAGGGTTCAGTTTTGTAAATTAAATGGAAAAAATTCAGTGAGCAGAATTCACTTTCTACTTAATAAAAATGGAAATATCTCCTTGCGTAGTATGGAACAACAACCACAACAAATTCCGAAACTATGTTGTGCTCACTCTCTCCATCTGGAATTACTTCTTGGTTGTAAACCAGCAGGAGTCTCTCAGCTCCTTTACAGTAACCAAGCTGAGACCTAAACTGGCATTCTACCACTTTAATTTAAATTTCAGTACTTACAGAAAATAAATAGACACTTTTGATATTTTTTCAAGGTTTGAATATTGAATTAAAATGTGGAACTTCCTAATTATGTCAAATGCTGTTATGAAGAGTTCACTTGAAATTCAGATGTAAAGAAGAGTGTGGCCTAGTCAGCTTCTTTCTTGCATTTATCTTGAGTTCTAATGTGAAATTGCTGTAATAGTTTTATTGCTGTTTCAGATGTTTTAAGGGCTTTCTTTTTGGAATCTTTTCTTGATTGTGCCAGTGTGACTTCTGCCTTATTTTAAAGTGCTGGACAATGTAGGTTTAGGGTCTTTCCACAGCAGGTAAAGGGATTTGTACTAACCATTTAATAACTAACATGTAAAAAAATCTATGTAAAAATTTATGGCATATATGCAGCCTGGTTTTCTGTAGTTGACATAATCTTGCTTGCTGGTAAAGTAGCATTTACAAGAAATTCTCATTTGTAAATGTGTGATGTGGTACAAAATCAGCCAGTGCAGCTCAAGCCATAGCTGGTATGGTTTGAGGTAAGCTTTGACCTTGCACTGAAGATATGAGGAGGACTTAGCACATTCTGGCTTGTTGCCTTTGATGCAAGGGGAATAACTTTTAGCCAAGAGTGGCAACATGCACCTTTAGGGCAATGACACCGCCTAAGGCTATTACTGCTCCGGAGTGCTGCTAAAAATCAAATTTATTTTTGTCACTTTTATAGCATAAAAATGTAGATATAAACTCATAAACTCAAACAAGCAGATGCAGATGCAAACTACCTAAGTGTAAGCCAGTTAAGATTTAAGATGCAATAATATTCATGCATAATACTTCAGAATGACTTTCATTAAGCCCATGCAAGTCACTGAGATATTCAGGAGGAAGAAAGGGTACTACATTAAAAAAAATTACTAACCCCCCCTCTCTGAATCAACTCAGGCATTGGAAAGAATAAATATCATGGAAAGTCAATAAGACTTGACTCCTGGGTAACCCATGTTATTTTAAATGTCATGCTCTGTGCTAAATAGTGACTCATTTTGTGTATGTTACTGAGTCTTCTTGGGAAACCATCTAGAATAATGGCTGTGAAAGGAGCAGTTGCTCCCTGGCCATCCATTTCTGGTTTTGTTTGATTCTTTAAATATTGATACCCCTGCAAGGGGTCTAAGAGAAAAAATTACTCATGATCTGAAGGTGGCCCAGATGTCTAGTAGAGGTCTATGATGCAGGAACCAAAAGTGTCAAGTGCTGTATGAATTGTGACACAGGAATGTTATGTACAGAGGCAGATACAGTGCAGTTCAGATCTCAAAGAGGTTTTCTTATGTACTTACAAATTTCTGGATGTTTTCCTGAAATTGTTTTTATGCTAAAATCAACATCTTTATTTTATAGAGCTGATTCCTGTAGTATTTCCCAGTTTTTCCTTTCTCTGAACCCTGATTATGTGTCCTCAGAATAACACAGGTGATGTTACTCAGCGATTCTCTGAGATCAGAGTCTGGCATCCCTGTTTTCTTTCTGTGATGCTAAGTACCTTTCCTGACTTTTTTGTGAAGACGGGAGAGAAGTCTAGAAGAGGAACTGAAGAAGCAGAAGTATTTTGTCTTGTACCTGTTCTAGCTCAATACATGCTTGATTATAGTATTCTCTTGTATGATCC
The DNA here is from genome assembly GCA_013400935.1 of Turnix velox. Taxonomy (NCBI): domain Eukaryota; kingdom Metazoa; phylum Chordata; class Aves; order Charadriiformes; family Turnicidae; genus Turnix; species Turnix velox. Next base: position 27,326 of record VZTY01004218.1, read on the forward strand.
CATGGAAAAGATGTAGCAGCTAATAACTGGTATGAGAGCTGTGTCCTTTGTCTGAAAACTGGCATATCGGGTATCAGCTCTGGATACTCAGAATTCTTCCTCCCTCTGCTACCAAATCAGGCATGGGAGATGTTGTAAGGATTTTGTGGTTTTGTGTTCCACTGTCCTGTTTCATTCTCATTACTGCTGTTTTACTTCCCATACAGCCTTCCACAAGTTTCTTAGATGAATGGCGTTGTACAAAATGCAAGGAGTAGAACTATGAGAACTGCAGGATTGGTAGTGTCACCCCAGTCTCTGAAGAGGTCATGGAGCAAGTCATGTTGGAAGCTACTTGCCAAACATTTGAAGAGGGAAAAGATAATTGAGAACTCAGATTTATCCATACACATGATGCCTGACTAATTCATTATATTCTAGAATGAAATTAGTGTTCTGTGTTTGAAGCAAGGTCTTATTTACCTTGACAAGGCTTCTGATATGGTCATAGCATCTTTGTAGATGAACTGTTGAGGAATGGAAAGGGTAGTGGTTGAAAAAATGGACTGTTGACTCAAAGACAAATGGTTTGGAATAAAACTGATAGACCACTGCAAGAGATCTTCCTCAATGGCCCATACTGGGGCTGATACTGGTGAACATTTTCATCAGCATAAAGGGGTAACGTGAACTTTTAGCAAGTTCATAAATGATGCCAAATGTGTGTGGGAGGGAAGCAGCTGATGTACTGGATTGTAGCAGAGCTTCCACACAGTGTATCTCAACAAGTGGGACAAATTGGCTGGTAGAAGCTTCATAATGTTCATAATGCAAATGCACTGTTCTGCCAAAGCAGATTAGTACAGGCTTGGAGCCAACTGGCTAGAAAGCAGCTCTGCAGAAAGACCTGGGGGTGGGTCCCAGAAGGCAAAAGAGGTGATCATCAGTCAACAGTAACACCAATTGCAAGAGCCAATTGCATTCTGAGCTGCCTTGTCAAGACCATCAAGTGGTTATTCATTTCTATTAATTACTTATAGGGCCCCATGTAGAGAAGCATGTTCAGTTTCGACCTTCTGTGCAAGAGGGAGATGAATAAACTGGAATGAGTCCAGCAGGAAGTGAGTAAGATGATTAGGGAACCACAGCGCAGGAAAAATAAGACTAAAGCATTAAAAAGTAAAATTAAGGAGCCTGTTCTTGTTTATTCTTGAAAAGTTAAAGCTAAGGGAGGATCTAACTGCAGTCTTCCACTACCTCAAGAAGGGATATAGAGAGGATGGAACCAAAACTGTACAGCAAAAAAGCAAGGCGCAATGAATGCAAGTTGATATATAAAAAATTCTGAGGCATTAGGAAAATGTCTTAGGTAGCTGTGTAGTCTTTTTCACAGGAAAGGTGCTTAAGTACTGGAAGAATTTACCCAGAGAGGTTGTGGTGTTTCCATCCTTGCAGGCACTATAACTTGTTAAGACCCTGAGCAGCCAATTTCACTTTGGAACTCACCATGTTTTGAGGGAGTGGTTGGGTTTGTTGATCTTCCCATTCTATAATAAGTCTTCTCCTCAGGACATGACATCTTTCTGAAATGTAGGAGAGATGTAATGACAAGATGGGAAAGAAGTATGAAGTTTGTAAATTACTCTGTGGTTTTCGTAGAAGTTTTTCTCGACCTGAGGTTAGTCCTACTGTTTCTTCTCCTGAATTCCATGGATGCATCAGTCTTCACGAGCTCTGTTAATGCCTGAACAGCAGCGTTGTCCAGTGTACAGGACACAGCTGCCACTCTGAGCTGGCTGTCTTTTCCCTTCCCATTTTTCCCCTATTTGAACTGCAAGCCTTTTGGATCAGGAATTGAATTTTTACTGTTTTGCTGTAAAAACACAAAGTGTTAAAGTTGAAATTTCCCTCAGATTTCATTTGTCATGTAACACTGACAGAAAATGGAAGTCCTCAGTGCTGTTATACTCCCAGTAATAGTCCTAAAAACTATTATATTATGAACAGGGATGTTAGGAATGGTGACTGGAGTTAGAGTAATCTGGAAGGATGGAGGCTGAAGTGTCTTGTTACAGTTAATGGGGCAATCTGTGAATGCTTGTACAAACCCTGCTTGTCCCCTCGCTCCCTTCTTTTTGCTGAAGGGAAAGGCTGAAGCCCCTAAAAATATTTGTTCCTTGCAATTATTTATCAGAAATCACCCAGGATTCTTACCTACTGAGTGTAAAGCTGTGATTTAAATTACTCTGGAGATAGTATTTCTAAAATACTATCTAGAACTTATTAACTTGTCCTTTGTTTAGTTTTGGTCTGTTAGAAGTACGCTGAACACATAGTGGATGACTCAAAGATCTCTGACTTCTATTTTATTACTGGCCCTGCTTGTCTTCTTTTTTCCTCATGAAGTTCCCGGGTGTTATCTATGTGTATTTTGTAATTGTGTGCAACTAGAAAGGTAACCCTGGTGTTGCAGAAGAATCCCAAGACTTGATGGCAGGAGGTGTAGGTTCTTTTGGCTTCATTACCTTTGTGGTCTCCAGCAAGGCACTGGATTTTGTATCTCACAGCACTTATTTACTTCAGTGGGCTCAGAAGCTATGCCACCTACAGCAGAGACTCAACTGTTACACATACATTACATTAAAGAACATTGCTATCGGCAGTAACAATGACTGTTTATGTAATACTCAGCACTATGGTGTAGCTTCAGAAGAACATAAATCCTCCAAAATTAATAGGCTGTAATGAGAGTACTTTGACTAAATACAAATTTGAGAAGACAATAGCAATTTTCTCTCAGAAAATTCTTGGCCTATGATAATCTTGGGAAAACTGATCTATTGCTTAATCCTGCACACAAAATAGATTTAGTAGATGGGCAGAAGTAACCTGATGGCTTTATCAAGGATTTTAAAAATTTGTTCATTATGTTGTAGACTGCGGTAACTGCTGTGTGTGGTGACACCTGGCAAATAGTGAAGTAAAGAGAGAGTGTTATAAATAATAACCTATCATTTTTCCTTTTTTGTTGAGACACCTTTGTGATAATGTAGCTTATTGTCATTTTGGCTGTGAAAGAAATATCTGTGTATGTACTTCTGTAAAATCTAGGTGGACTTTTATGAGTAGTGTATTTTTATGTGATAAAGGAGAGAAAGTAATAAACAGAGCCAGAAAGATCAGTTGAGCTATACTGATTTCAAACTGTATGCTGGAGTCACAGCTCCATTTAACTGCAGGGTGGAAACTTCACATTTCTGAATAGATTTTCTTTGGTATGATGATTTTTAAATAAGCCTTTAAAGTGTCTGCGTTTTTTTAAGGATTTTGTAGTTTTCTTAAAATATATAGGGCTAATGTAGCATAGAAAAAGCTGAGTAATTTCTTTTTTTTTTTCAGTTAAGCTTACGATTCTCAAGCTCTTCTATGTACGTCCTTACAGTTCATCAAAATTTGTGTTGATAAAAATTGGATTTAAGAACACATACTGTCCTCATTGTCCTTCACACATTCACACTCTACAAGGATAACTCCTTCCTCGCCTTTTTTAAAAGTGGTCTAATTAATTTCAGTGGAGCTTGTCACAAGCCTCAAGATTTTTGATGGTTTTAGGGCCTTTTAGATTGGTTCTAATGTGGTGTGATCCAGTTATCTTCCCCGTGCAGTTTGACATGAATAAGAACAGTCAAATTGCAGTTTGACTGTTCTTAGCTGTGACACAGAATAGCACAGCTGTGTGCTGCTAATCAGCTGCTATGTCCCACTCTGTGTGTTTGCTTATGACTTCTTTGTTTGCCTTCATTGTTTGATTAATTAATGATCAGAGGGGTTACTGGTGTTTGTTAAGGTCTTTGAAATCTGTGTGTGAAAATGTTGTAGGAAAAGTGAAAAGCTGTTCGCAGGCAATGCCAGGAAAGGCAGGCATTGCTTTGAATATGCATCCCACAAAGTTATCCTCAGTCCCTCCCTTAACATTACTTGGCTTCATGAAAAAAATAAATAAAACAATGGGGTATGACTGGGCTCATTAAAAACATATTTCATTATTAAGTATTCTGTAAAGTACATACTGTAATATTAATTAGTGGCTTCAGCAGTTTTGGGAAATGGGAGTGTCAAAGCACATGAAAGCCAACGTGCACCAATGGCACAGCCATTGATTTTCACAGGACTGTGGGATTCAAAAATGGGAATTGATATTGCAGTAATGTCCTGGGTAACTGAGCATTTAAGTGATTCAGTAGTAATACTGTAGGTAAGGGACCCTTCTTTGGTGCCTGTTCCATATTAATGAGATTCGTACTTAGTCCTTTATGTTTGTTTCATTTCTAGTAGAGCTCTAAGTACCTGATCTTGACTCGAGAGCACTTGGCACCTTGCAGGATCAGGAACTGTGCCTGCTGAAGCTTTCTGCCTTTTATTTAATTATGTCATTTTATTCACCATTACTCACTCCATCTATCCCAAGGGGAAAATAGAGAAAGGAAAAGGGGAAGGAGAGAGTGCCCATGTGTGATATAATACCAGAAAGAAGGAACTAATTTTCACCTGCTTTGAAACATGCAATGTGGTCCTCTCAAGTGGCAGAGGGATTGACTATTGAGAACTGCAATAAACTTAGGTTTTCTTTCAATGGCTTAACACATTGGATTGATAACACCTACTTACAAGCACTGTCCAAAAATGGTTTTCTAACCTAGGGAAATTATAAAGTGGATAGGACTTAAAACCCCAGAAATCCTCATTATGAGCATAACTTATAGTGAGACACATATGAAGGGTTAATAAAAGACTTAATAGATATTTGAGTAAAAGACAAATCAGCAATTACAGTCCAATAGGTTGCTTATGAACATTGCCTTTAACTATCCGTTCTAAGGATATTGTCAGCTGTAATATGTAAATCTTACAACTATAGTGTCTGTGTGACATGTGATAGTAATTTAACCTTTATAAAATATTTATAAATGGAACCCTGTTATAAGTGTAGTCCTTATTTGGTGACTTAGATTTCCAGTGTGCTTCTTGGTTTGCAGATCAATATTATCTTACTGCTTTCTGGTATTCCCCCATCTGCCTTCATGTAAGGAAAGGGGATTTTCTTTAGATTAACTTCTTGCTAGTGTGGAATTGTGTGAGTGTGTTTAGTTATACACACAATATTATTCATGGCTTACAGGAAAGGCCAGAATGAATGTTACTTGTCACAAAAGAGGCACGTGCAGCCCAGATCTGAAAGGCTTCTAACACACAGCATATGAAATTGGGGGCTAAGCCTCTGTGTGGTGTACATGAAGCAGGTTTCCTCTTCTTCCTCCTGTGCTGTGACATTCTTCCATATTGTAGGACCAGTATGGGTGGAAGGAAGATCCAAGCTCAGTGATGTTTAATTTGGTAGATTTGCTGTGATCCCACTTTGAAAAAGGAGAGAGTTTTGGAAGTGGATCTCCCAGTGGTCAGCAGTTGCAGTTTGGATGAGGTAGATTGATTTCAGAGGAAACTAAACCAGAAGATCCATTGCAGGAATGTACAAAATATGCCCCAGTCCCTGATAATGAGGACTGCAACAATGGATTTCCCTCAGCACCAGGAAGTTTTCCAGCATGAGTTAAATGCACATCATAAAAACTCTCTTGGACACTGGAGAGCTTGTGCAGCACCCAGAAAATACTTCTAGTGCTATATAAAGGCCTATATGGCAAGTAGGCCTTGATGTTTGCTGCTGTTGACCACCTTGAAATCTGTTTGTTTTTTTTTTTCTGGGACAACTTCTGCCTCAACATTAATTAATTTCCTTCTTTATAAGCACCTACCGATGTTGCAGTCTGTCTTAGTTCAATCTAGTTCTGAACAGAACCTTGATCTCTTACATTATCTCTCTTTTGTTATTATTTTGGTTCCTTTGCCAGTGTCTTTCCAGGTAGAAATGTTTTGCTGCTTCATCCTTCCAGAAGATCCAACAAGGCACATGCTGCCATGCCTGGAATGTAATCATGGTTATTATTTTATACCGAGAAGCTGAAACAGTGTAGGAATAACCCAGTGGCAAAACAAAGAACTTGACCTCAGGCTAGTTTCTAGCCACAAGGGGGTTGGCAGTCAGTCTTGTCCAAAGCACTGGAAGATGAAGGTTCTCTTGATAACAGTAGCTACACTTTCAGTGAGACACAGTGGATAATACCATTACTGAGGAGATGTTAATAGCTTTTCAGGTGGGACACACCTCTGAGGCTGCTTGTTCCTTGCCTCCTGGAATCATCCCGCTGAGCTCCTGTGGAAGGTCTGAGGCTCTACTGTGACTCCAAGGAAAGATGAATTCCACACTAAAGGTGTCAACAGCGAGGACATTTCTTTTACCTGTGGCCAGTATCAATAGTCCTCCGTGTCAGATTCAGTGTTTTCATTTTAGGTAAGCAAAGGTCTGCAGAGCAACACTAATGATACCACCTCCTTTTTTTTTTGGAAATCAAGCCAGGGGTTTTTCTTGATCTGCTGTTACACTAGAAAAATGCAGTGTTTCCTGTTTTGTGAATATTTTATCTTAAATTTCCACTTCATTCAAATGAAGGCAAACCATGTGAAGTAGCCAAACTACTGTGGTCGCTGAGTAAGTGTTTGAAACCTCAGGTTTGGGAGGCTGTAATACAGGATTAGTTTTCCTCTGCAGATAAAAAAAAAGCTCCCTTATTTTGGCCCTTTTAAATAGTCCTGTTCAATTATTATTGAACTCCAAGCTGAGAAGCTGACTTGTGCTGAAAAAGCCAAAAAACTCAATTTTCTTTCTCAAACTGTTGATGTGATAGGAGGGTGAGATCTACTAATTAAACCCTTGGAGACAACAGCTATAATAGACTATCATGCCAGTTTCAAATTTCAGAATGTTGGAAATGTGAACAAACAGACATTTTTTTTCAGGTATACAGCAGTTGAAGATTTTTACTTATAAAATAGCTTCAAATGCTGTTTTATATGGGGTGAATTAGAATTTTTGATCTTGACTCCTCTTGGTAGAAGTTACACAGAAGCAGATATTTAATAAATAGGACAGATACTATGCACAAGAGTCTGACTCTAAGACCCTGAAGAATCAAAATAATTGTACGTTACTCAAATAAGATCTTCAATTAATTCATTTTTCTCAGGCAAGTGAAAAAAATTATGCATGCCACCAATGAAAATTAACTAAGTAAAGAATAGAGTTGCAAAACAAGAGTAATGATTGTTTAAAGTTTTCTACTTGGTAATTCAAGTTCTCATTAAAATCTGTGACTATCAGCACAGCTACAAATTGCCAGTAATTCCAAGGCAGCAGCAGAACTTCCTTTACTTTTCAGACAGTCCCAGTATTTAAAGACAGAAATTTCTGTGGCAAGATGGGAAATAGACTCTGTTGAAGGAGACTGAAAATTATGTTTTCAGTAATTCCTCAGTGGTAAAATGCCTACTAAGCAGTTAAAGCTGAAATGAGATGTTCTTACATATATTGAAATGCTAACTTAATCCACAAGAAGTCACATTCATTGCAGCCTCTTTTTCAGTGATGTGGTGGCTTGTCAGTCTATCAATATGGATGGTCTTTTGCTGTTTGAGTTCTTCTCTCTTATTCCTGGTCACACTTCCTCCATATTTGTAACTACAAGTTGATAAAAATAAACTGGTCACCATAAGGAAATAGAGCCAACGATAGCAGTTTACCTTGGATGTGAACTTAATGGAGAAACAACAACAAACACCCTCAGAAGCGCATTAATCTGGATTGAAAAGGCTGATCTGTATTTCTAATCATGGCGTTTTTAAATTCTGTGCTCTTACTTCAGGTTGTTTCTCAATGGATTTAAATGGTATGCAATGAATAAAATATTGATCGGTGGTTTTGGATGACAGATGCTTCTAAATCTGAACAAACATAACTAATATGAAATTCAAATTCTGATCAAACAAAAAATTAATATGAAATGCATATTTTCTTGCTTTTAATAAGCACAGATGTCTTGCCAGTGGCTCAGACTCTGTCAGGCATCGCTGCCTCGCTTTTTGTGGGCTCAGACATAAAGGTATTGAGTTCTTTCTATGTATGTGCCTTGCAAGTGGAATCAAACTGGTTGATATTCAGGCATAACTGATGTTGATTTTCTCGAATGGCAGTTGTGGTTCTAATGTAAAAAATCCTGAAAGTCTGCTTTTCCAGTAGAATATATATTTAGTAATTTAGGACCAGAAGGGTCCTAGCTCATCAGAGAATCATGTTCCCTGGTCTAGCAGGCGATTTCATCACATAGCCCCTTTAACAGATCACCACAGCTTTGTGCCTCTTACTGCTTGACAACAGGTGAAGAAGATAAAATTACTGATACTTGTTGTATCTTCTACCAGGTTACTGATGATAAATAAAGCCCTAGCCTAAATGGGGTATTGGTTTAGTGAACAGTGAAGTGTGTGAACACAAGAATTGACATTTAGGTTAAAATATTGTGTGTCTAATCCAGTGTCCTGTGTTTGACAATGTCCTGTTCCAGAGTGAGGTTTCAGACAGCCCTTTCTGAATCACTGCACGGTGACCTTCCCCCTAGGGGAGGCATTTTTGTAATGGCTGTCACTGAGAAACTCACACAAACCTGAGGTTTCTTTTTCTTTTTTTCTTTTTTCTTACTCCTGCTATATAGTTTCTGTGTTCATACTGTTTGTATAAACTTTTAAGCTTCACTCTCAATGCCTTGTAGTGATGAGTTTCAGAGGTTAACCTGACAATTTTTATATTTTAAATATTTCTGCCTTTTACCTTCACTTCTTTACTAAGTAAAGGTGTACCCAACCCTAGCTGACAGTGCCTATACCATTTATTATCTCATTTATCTCCATTGTATGTCTCCTTGTTGTTATCTTGCTGAAGCACTTACTTTCCTCCATACTTTTTGAAAATAAGATGCCTAGAAATAAATGGACTACTTAAGCTGAAGGCTTTCAACTTTTCTTCAAAGCATCTACACCTAGTACGTGAGTCAACCTGTCATGACAAGTCTTACAGAAGTCATGAATACATTATTTACAAGGTCAGCATTCATTCCCAGTGTTCTCTGCTTATAGTAACATTCCATCAAGGCTCATCCTAGACATAAGGCATTGGAAAGCTGTTCCTCTGTCTCAGAACTGGAGTTGTTCAGAACTCATTTGGAGTACCTGAGGAGGACCAGGGCTTTTCTGTGTTTAATGCTGGATGAGACCAGTAGGAAGCTGTCTGGCTTCTAGAGCATAAGGTTGAAGTTGCCAAGGGAGAAATGGAGAAGTATATAAATTTCTAGATTAATAGATGTGTAGCATGTGCACATGCATGCATCAGGGCACAGATTTTTGATAATTAAATTAGAGAAGCCCAACATTTAGTTTACTTCTATCTTGGCTCATTTCTTCTGGGCATCATGGCAGAAGTGGGTGGTGATAAAAAAGGGATCATCCGCATATTGCTGCTCTAACCTGATGGGAGTTTAAATCTGTTTTTGATAGGCAAATTCTAGCCTTGTAAAATACTTATGCTGAAAAACACCTCCAGAGGCTATCAGTGTCATTCCCTTCTCCCTGTCTTCTCTGGCTTTGAATCAACAGTGGATCTGTTGACAGCCCTCATGCAAATGGAGGGCTTTCATTGCTCTTAATTTACTGTACTTTGTTCGTCTTAATTATGTGAAGCGTAGGTGCCTGAACCATTAATGTTTCATGATGCTGGAAGGTTGATTCAGCACACTGAAGAAGCCAAACAGCTCTATGTTCTCCTGCCTGCTTGCATTGTTTCTGTAGCTGGTGATTATTTGTTGTTTGTCCTGATTTGTATGAGTTCATCTTTAGATTGCTGTAGCCACATCTTCTAGCGATATATTTAAAAATTCTAATTCAGTCTTCCTGCTGCTCAATATGTCTGCAAACTGTCAAATTGATCACAGCACCCTCATCATGCAGCAGTCATCTGTGTAAGGCCAGCGTGTTGCAGCACTTTAGCAGCTTTCATCTTTTCAAACCACTCGTTTCTGCTGATATACATTCTGCATGCAACTCAGAATTTAGCAATGTTTTCACAAGCAGGAAATAAAACCTCAGGAGAAAATTATTTTTATTTCTGTTTTGTTTCTTATGTGTTCTGTTGTTGTCATAAAATACAGATTGTACTATTCCTTAAATTGAGGAACAGGGATTTAAAAATAATGTTCATCTGGAGTTTATAGGAGAAGGTTTTGAGGCATTTTCTGTTTTAAATGCATTTTCAGTTTGTCAATGGGATTTGAGTTATTACATTCTTCTTATCATAGAGCACAAGGTTCTCAAGTTGTGAGGGAGCTGGATTTCCCCTTTTTTTCCTATGTGGACTTAGTGTTCCTCCAATTTAGTTGCTTTCAATTTCAGTGGGTACAACTGAGATGAGGATTGTTTCTCTGATTTTGCAGCTACTTAAAAGAATTTGTTATTGAGAGATCTGCTCGTGTTGGAATATTTGCAGTTCCAGTGTGTTCAGGCATCAGTGTAAATCCATACTGAGTGTTAGGTTTTCTTAATGCTAATAGTTGTAGAAGTACATATTTTGAAACACACAGACTCACTAAAGGGTGGGTTTTTTTGATGGTAGTTTATCATTGGAAGGCTGTGTCTGGGAATAACTGGATTCTCTGTCACGTTTTCCTTGATTACTTCTAAGTAAACTGAATAGTCTTTTGAATATGTCTTCAAAATATGGCACAGGAAGTAACTTGTAAAATTGTAAAGGACTGTAATGGTCCTTAAAATTATCAAAAATTATAATTCTGGTTTATTTATTTTTAAATAAAAGTTTCTATTGTGGGAGCTCAAACCAGGTTTCTCAGGCTCTCTGAGAATCCTGTGCTTATCATGTAGCACTTGGATCATTTTGTTTGATATCCATTTTTTAGACTCTCAGAAATTTGGTACATCATGATGGTTTTGGAATGTAAATATTTAATACAGACTTCTTCCAGGAGATGGAACCATATTGATCCTGTGTTCTTAATCCTTACAACCTTATCATTTGTCTGACTGAAACGTGAAAGCTATCTTTTGTATTTTTTAGAGTTCTGTTGCCATTTCTGTTGAACAACTTGACTGAACTCTGGATCACTAGGACTGTAATTCTTTTAACTCAGTTTCTTAGCCTCTTTCTATCTCCTCTCTGAAACACTGTGTGATTTGTTTCATCACTGAAATAGTCTGCACTCCATAAATTACTCCTCAGTCTTTCAGCAGGTAAGCTAAGGCTCTAAGTGGGAATGAAGGAAAAAATTCAGAACTCCATAGACAGAAACTATAATTCAAACAAAAAAGCAGATACTTTTCAAGAGTAGTCACCAAAGAGAGTAAAATCAAAGCTTCCAGGACATTTTCTAATTTCATATTGTAAGTTAGAATAATAAAATCTTCAGTCATGAGGATCAGTTAAATGAAGTTGCATGCAGACCTTAAGTAACAGAATGTTCACCACCACTCTAACAAGAGGGCACTTGACTTCCATTGAATGTGCTTTCTTTATATGAAATCAACTGTCTGTGTTTTCCATGTTCCAGATCTTGGATTTCTAGTAAGTGGCAACTATACCTTACTTCAGTTCAGTTGGGTATTAATGACTGGTGTAATCAAATAATGAGAAGATTTTGCCCAGATAAATCTGGAGTTGACTTTGCACCTTACTATGAAGCAGAAGAGCATGTAGGGGCCACATGATGTCTTGTAATAGCAACAGAGAGAAGATTGGTGTGTAGCAAAACCTCAAAAACTAGCACAGGGCTAGAACTGATTGTTCAGAGACTGTGAGTTTGCAGGTCCTTTTCCCTGGTGAGCATGACTAAAAGTTTACCATCACTATGTGCTAGGAAGAATACCATTTTAACCAGAATTGTTGCTGAAAATGTGCAGTAACTAACAATAATCTATCCAACAGTTAGGAACTTTGGTTCTCCAGTTCTGTTTTTGCCATTATGGCTTTAATCCTATTTGTCTAAGACACTTACTCCAGTCTGCCCTCACAGTTTCTGAGTCACTGAATCATTTCATTTCCCTAAATCCCTCTGTGACTAGATGATGGATTCTTGCAGTCCAGTCATCTTTCTCCGTTTCCCTGACTGGAGTAATATATTCAATAAGAGGGGGACTTTAACTGAACTCAATGCTTTTGCACCAGGTTTCTTGTGACACAGATCTTCAGGTATCTGACTTGGTTAATGTCTTGCACACATGAATTCTGTTTCATGAAAGTAATGGGAATAGGACATAGTTCTGGTAGTTGTCAGGCTTGTTTGACACTGTCATCTGGAAACAGTGGGAAAATTACATGTAAATAATTGAATTGCACATGCCTCTACCGTTTGTTGAATGCAGTTTCACAGAGAGAGAAAGTTGTGCTTGCTGCTGTTCCCTCCTGTTATAGTTAAACTACTTTGCATTTAAAAAAATTAAATAGTGATAGAAATAGAGCAAGGAGATATAAATAGAGCACTGTCTCTCCATATCCATTAACAGACGTTTGGGGAAAAATAAAAGAAAACAGGGGAAATACTGAATAATCTTCACCTTGTGTCATCCAACCTTTCTGTAAATGGCAACTTAGGGACTTCCAGAACTGGATGTTTCATCTGTACCATGATGCTCAAAAACCTTCATGTGCCATTACCTCTCTCTAGTGCCTCCTTTACTTCTGGCTTCCACAACATCTCATGTGGAATTTAATTATGTTAAGAAGTGTTTCATTTTGCATGTTTTAGAACTGCTGCATGCTGCATTCATGAGCTGCTTTCTCCCTACCAGTTATTTCATGCAACTATACTGTACCGCAGTGCCTTAGCCATCATTCATCTTGACTCAAGAGTCTGACTCACCTCTTCTCATACAGATATTGTTCATGCTTCCAGTCATTTCCTTCTCTGGGTTCTATTACATCCTTTCTGAGATGGGAAGATCAGCACTCCACACAATATTGAAGTGTAGACACACATCATATATAAATATGTATATACAAAGGTGAAAAATGTCTTTGCAGTTTCTAGTTCCTTTCTAAAAATGTGGCTATGCTAGGAGATGTTTGTGATGCCATTCGCAGAGCATTTACATTACAATCAGCTGTGCAGTTCATACAGGAAGACCTTCCCCATTCCATCTCTTGTAGTGCATCTTTTCCTGATCCTTTATGCCTTCCACTTCTGAGCCTCACAAACAATTACTGCTGGCTGCTTGCTTGGTGTAATTGCTGGCCCCATGTTAAGTCTGCAAAGGTGTTTTTCACCTTCTCCATTGCTTTGTTTGTCTTGCTTCTCCTGTATGGAGTGCCATGTTCTTCCTTCACTATCTTCTCCCCTTGCAGGATCTTGCACTTCTACATTACTTTGCTTGTATTATTTTTTCTCTTCTCATCCTTTTTTTTTTTTAGAAATCAGTAATGAAGCATTTACTGTAATGGGAGATTGGTCTGTGGCCCATTTTGTCAAGAAGCACACAGACTCGATAGAAAAGATACTCTCAGTTTGTAAAAGCTTACTATATAAGTTAGAGGTAATAGGGAGCTATGACAAGGGAAATGGAGGAGAGCAGTGAACTGTGAAAACTAGAGGTAGTCACAGTGGCACCTGGAGACCTATAGAACTGAAATGTGGAAGCAATAGTCCTTGTGTTTATAATAGGCAGAATCAAAGCTTTGCTTCAGATACTATTATGCACTAAGCTAAGAGAGCGTCAAAACTAAGGCAAAATTTTCTGGTGCCTCAGTGAAAATTTCAAATGTCTCTGCCTCGAGAGCAATAAAAAAATGCTTAAAAAAACCTCACTAAACCTTACTGTAAGGTTAATAAGGTTAATAACAAGCACTCCCTATCAGAGTGTTGTATGCATGATTTTGTTTACAGGAAGTCTTTTGCGTCCAGGGCATGATAAAAAATTTATTATTGACAGATGCGTAGACTGCTTAAAAAAAGCCCTAAAAAATATTCCACTCCTAAAAAACTTTTACCTAAGAAATACATTTATCTTCATAATTGTTTGTAGTGTCTTAATGTAAGTTGTTATCTTAGACCTGTATGTACAACATTGAAGGATTTTTGAGAATAATAGATGAAAGTTGCTATAGAAATAGCACAAGAGCGCTTAAAAACGACTGTTAAATGGTTTGGTGACGTAGATACTGAAATGGCAATCTAAATTCTATCAGACAAGATAACAGAGGATGAAGAAACTAGTGAGCAATGTGACTTGAAAACTATGTGATAATCTAAGCCTGAAGTGTAGAAGAGCCTTGGCACAAGACCTTCCGTTATTGGTCTTTTTTGTTATTGCAAAGTCTGTAATGTAAGCAACATATTTTCTATAATTTATAACTCAGCAGTGCCAAATGCTGCTCTAGTGACTGACGGAACTAATGAAGCTCAGGGGCCATGTGCATTATTCCTCAGCTTTACAGAGAATTAGACTGGTTTTGGAGATGGAGAGAGACTTGGTCAATATGAAAAAAGATCAAGCATGCACTCTATTCACAGCATTACTCATCTCTCTAGGAATTTCTAACACAGCTAAGGTGGAACACCTATAAAATGAAGGTGGTTTGAAAATGAAGTGCTAGAAATAAATTGAGCATGGGGAAAATTCTATATCAAGCCAGCTCAATGTCATCACTAATATTTTTTTCTGTTGCCACTAGAGACCCCATGAGATTTTTTTTGTCTTTAAACTGAAGATTTGTGTCCTGTGATGCACTTCCAGCAAGCTACAAGTACAACAGCACTGCTGGAAAATTGCAGGAACAATGATTTATTCCTGGGCTGAAAGCTGAACATGGGAAAACACATAAACACTGCACTATAGGCACAAAGGGTGATTATTTTTGCCACATGAATCAGCTTTAAAATTCATGGACGGTATGCTGTAGGAGGTTTAGGTTTTATAAAAATAGCTTTGGACTATGTTTGTTTTTCAGACTGCTATCTTTGCTCTACCGATCAGGTATTTTTAATGGCTTTTCTGGAATAAGACTTAGAATAGTTATTTTTATTGATGGATGAATTAATATTATAACAGCAGACTAAAATTGCAGAATCTTCACAGTAGCAGAAACAAATCTGCAAGCCTCACTGTATTGCTTTTGAGCAAGTTGTCTCAGGAGAAAAGATCTGATTGTTCCCAGTTGTATTCTCAGGAGAAAAAATCTGATCTCCTCCGGTTTTATTTATTTTAAGTATTTTGGTGGATAAATGTACTACTTTTCATTATGCTACACTCTTAATTATATATGAAACTGGAGTGAAGGATGGGAATTTAGCAGTCAGTTTGTCACTGTAAAGTCATAAACTGTTTCTTTCTCAGTTTTTACAGTTTAAGTGATGCAAACTCGGGTTCCGTATTTAGGGCTTTTACAAGCCCTAAAGAGATTTGATTTTATTATAGGTGTTTCTAACTTCTGTCTTTCCCAGATTTGTGATTCCATCTGATGAGGATCAGGGATACAGAATTGCCAACTCCATATGGGAAAAAAAGTAAAATGCCAGCGTCCTGGCTTAAGGTCCTTTTTTCTTTAAAATTATTTCCCAAGTATCATTTCAAACCCAGCAAAAATCAGATCAAGTCTTGTAATGTAATAACTTTTTGTAAGTTCAGTCAGGCAGGAGAAGATGGTGAGAAAATCATGCCAGACCTTTCTGCCACAGCACTGCAACAGAAAAACTCAAATGCTAAAAAATAATGAGAATGTCTTAAAGACTGTGACATTAAAATGAAATTCCTGCTATCTTTATCTTCCACTAAACTGAGTAGAGAGGATTCATGTCTTTGGTTTTGATCTTTGAAAACATGAGGACCATCATGCTTCCTAAATACCAGCACCAAGATTTTTGTGCTATCTCCTCATTCCAACAGCTGGAGCTCTAAGAAAAATGCTGTGAATCTATAAGCTGCTGTATAAGCTTTCTATACTGGTTCCTAGAGATACACATTTGCTCTTATTCGCAGTTTCCTTGTGAATGATATAGCAGACCTATAGAAAACCACAAGTTTCCACAATTTCCTTTCTTTTAGATAATCCCAAAGAAAATTGAATCAGCCACCTGTGCCAGATTTCTAAAGGCATATCTGTTTTCTAAAAGAATTTGGGCTCTGAGTTCCCATTGATCTTAGAAGCTAGGAGCCAAGAGTACTGAAAATGCCTACCTGTATTTTTAGAAGATTTCAGGTCATTCAAGATTCTAGATCAAAGGGAGCTTCAGGGTCAACTCCAATTGTTTGGGACTAGGGAGAAACCATTGCATAGGAAAGTAAAAAAGAGAAATGTTTTTCTTTTGGTTATTTTTTCATCCTGTGTGATTATAGGAGGTACTAATGATAGGATTTATAGAGGGCTATTCAAAACAGTTTGATAATTTATGCACCAGTTTGGGGTTTTTTTCCAAGTTAATTAGGTCATCCTGTATTCATAGGACAATACCAAAAGATACCTCTTCTTTGGCTATATGGTCTTGAGATAAATAACCTGGCTTAGGGCAAGAAACAAGACTTAAGTTTGCCCAGAGAAGTGCTGGAGTCCTCATTCCTGGCGGAATTCAACGCCAGGCTTGCTGTGGCTCTGAGCAACCTGATCTAGTGCAGGATGTCCCTGCTCAGTGCAGGGGAGCTGGACTAGATGACCTCTGAATGTCCCTTACAATTATTTGTATCACAAAACATGGGGCTTGTTTTTGTTTCACTGGCTCAAATGAAGAGGAAGAATGATTTAAAAAATAATAATGCTAAATGCAGAAATATAACTGATAAGAGGAGCCTTGAAAACAGTGAAGTGCTTTGTATTTCCCCAGCTTGTGATTCCAGCACCCTCCAGATTTTTACTTACACAAAACATCTGCCTTCAGCTGTTCCATTTTTCAGGGATAAGAGCTTGTAGGAGAGGAATTGGTGCCAGTTGTCTTTTATGTTTCTATTACTTTAATTTTCAATATTATCCATATAGTCTTCTCTAAAATGTGTCATAGTCAGGTTCCCTGGCATCATATGCTGCATATTATTCCCAGTACTGCATTACTTCCAGTAATGTGTTTTTTTGGGGAAAGGGGACAATGGCTTTATCCATTCATCAAGATGGTGAATATCTATATTGCAAACAAACAAGGAAAAATAAAAGACATGAAAAATTATAAGCCCACTGAAAAAAAATACTAACTAAACAACTTTCATGAATTCGTGTACTATTCTGTTCATTACTTAATGCATATATTCCTTGAGGGCTGTTCCTATCAGTAAATGTATTTCACATATTGAAAATAGTATGGTCTTCTGTGATGTTTTAGCTGAATATGTCTTTTGTACAAAACTCTCTCATTTTTGTCGGTTTGGCTTCGAACCAGCCACTGCTCTATCTGCCAGCCTCTGCAATGAGACAGAATTTAGCAAACTCACTGGAAAACTTAAGCAAAATCCTTCTCCACCCCTTCAAAGAGGTGCTCAGGACCACACAGTCCCCAGTCCCACATCAACATATGCTTTTATGCTGGCAATAGAAAGGATTTGCTCTGTTACTTGAAACATACTAACCATAAATTGGAGCCTACTCCCATCTGCATTCCTCACTAAGCTTTTTCCATCAAGAGTTTGAGAGGATGGAGAGGTAGCTGTAAACATGTCACACTGACTTCCCACTAAAATTTTACCAGATGAGAAGATCTCCACTTAGAAAAACGGTGCCTTCAGGGATCCTTTGCAGAAAGACCAATAGACTGATTGAGAATGGATTTGGATTAGTTGAGCTTAATATTTATTTTTCTGATACTATATAAATGCAACCACATTAAGAAACTGATTAATGAAACAACACTGGTAAAAATGCTGACCAGATTGGAATATAAATGGTTGGTAAGACTTTTAACAGTATTTTTTTTAGAAAAGGAACTATATAAAGCTGAATGTAAATCTGAGAATTATGTCCTTCATACTACATTTTACTTACCTAAATACCCAAAACTTTCCCAGTTTTCTATATTTTCTTAAATTAGCTTCATGACATTTTGGGACAGAAAAAGCACAAGTGCAGAGCTATCCTGTGGCAAATAATCTCCCCCACTGTAGCCAACCACAGCTCATCATCTGTGGTGAGCTCTTAAGGTGCAGACAATTAATCCAACTCTCTCATGTTTTCATAACTCTCCCCATTAATTGTTGTTGAGAAATTATGAAGGCTGAAGACAGATAATTTTGCAATAGCCACCACAAAAGTATGCCTTGCCATATGCTATCTATTTTGGATTAAGCCACTGTTTAAGGCACTGTGGTGTAACAAATATATACAGGTTATTTGTATTATTTGGTTGAGGGTTTTCTTTCTGATAAAACCTTAGGGTCTCAAGGCAGCTCGTATTTCTTCCCAGCCTGTTTTATAAGGGAGAGTAATTTTAAAACCCTTTTTTCCTCTTTCATTTTATGACCTAGAACTAGAGAATATGAGAGTGTGTATTTACCTACTTAACCAGTAAAAATCCTGCAAGGTGCTGAGCTGTTCAGTGACTTTGATTGAATGAGATGAGAGACTTCTGTTTATGGGTTACTGACCTGTATAAAGGTGGGTGTTTGTGCTATTTTTTTTATGAATATATGTTGTTTGCTAACTTGATAACTGATAAGATTAGCTTTTCAGCTTCCCCTCAAATCATTTACAGCTCTTACAGATTTTTTTTTCTTTAGTCATACCTGAACACAGCCCTCTGAAATAATCCAAGAGATAACACACTATACTGAAAGGCACACTTTTTTAATGTTATTCAGATTTGAATAGGAGAATTGAGCATGTACTTTGTAGTTTAGTGAGTCCTTCAAAGAACAAAGGCAGCTGCTCACTTTTTTTTTTTTTTGCTTCAGAACTGCCCACAGAAGCAGAGTTTTGTTTTTCACTGACAAATATTGCTTCCTATTAATTAGGCTTTATGCTGTGGGTATTTGGGCTAGCTGCTGACAGCAATGTATCCCTAAATTAATGTGAACAAAACAATCTGACATCTGCTTGATTGTTTATTCTCTCACGTGGAACAACTATTGAGAAAAGCATTAAGACACTTAGATTTGTTGACTACTAGAAAGATTTAATTTTTTTTTCTTTTGTAATTGTAGCAATACAAATAGAAATTACTTTGGATCCCAAGAGACCTGGCTAGATAAAAACTCTGCTGTTCGGCATAAGGGAAATCAGGGTATGGCACTGTGTATGATAATTTGCATTTAACATAGAAGAAAGCATTTGTTTTTTGTTAATTGGGTAACAAGGCAATAAAGCTTTGCCGTTTATTAATTTGTTAGCTTAGGATGTGGTTGGAGTGAGTAGTAAGGCTATTTTGGAGTCAAGCATTTAGATAAGACGTGTGAGATTAATTTCTTTTCATGCAGGAGCATTTTGTCTAAGACCCTGCAGGTCACTGAGCACTTAATGATGTTGTTAACATAAACATAATGCAAATGGAAGTTGGTTTGCATCACATGAATAGAGTAAGGTATCCCAAATGCATCTTTTTATATGGATTTAAATCAACCTTTAAAAGAAGTAAACAATCTGCAGGGAGCAGGCTTAAATGGATAATATTTTTGTAATTTTCTACCATGTTGTGCATCTGCCTTCTTGAAAGAAGGATGTGAGTATGAACACATAACAAAAGGTTATTTTAATTTTTATTTGCAAGGGTACTTACATCTAGTAGCAAAAGGAATATTAGCATTGCACATTGGTTTCTCTCAAGCAGAACGTGTGGCTTTCTGTATTTGATCAGAAGCAAACCTGGTGAAAATTAAGTGGGTAGATTGAAGCCTTTATAATCTTAATTTAATCTGACAGTTAATAAAAATGGGAGTAGACTTTATTAGTATAACACTAGTAATTCTGCCACTAACAAAGAAACTTGCCTTGTGTTTACAACGCACTATTTTTATTTTGGGACTGGAGTTGCTCAGAGGTGTCTGACACCAGGTTATTTGTCTCTTTGTCTGCCTGTGTGCATTTGCTGAGCCAGAGTTTATAGGACACATAAAAGGTTACCAAAATTAAGGAAAGCCTCTTTGTTTTAGAGATCCTTAAACTCAGTCTAAACTAGTTTTTTGACAGTCCTTAAGAAGTATCAATTAAACAAGCTTTGAAACTGGGAAAGTCCTTTTCTCCTCAGAGTCAGTCTCTTACATTGCTGAGCTTCCTTGGGCTTTCTTGACTAAATTACACTTACTGGTCTGTAAATCAGCTTCATTTATATTAACATACTTGATGTTAACAAACCTAGAAAAATTAGTAGTAATTTTACTCTGTTGGTATTTCATTTGGAATAATCTTAACAGTGTTAGAAGTAATTAAATATTCTGGTCATGCTTTGGAACTGGAAGTGAGTTATTTTGTCCTCTGCATAATCAAACATTTCTATGAATCGGATCAGCCTTTGTTTTCTGTTTTTGTACAGTAGCACAACTAGACCATGATCTGTGATATGGTTCTTTGACTGTGGACAAAGCAAATACATAGTTTTTCCCTCTAAGACAAATTAGACACAGGATTTTCAATGACATTAATGGCACTTGCATAATGAAAATTCAGAGAATCACAGAGTTGGAAGGGACCTTCAAAGCCCCCCTGCTGCAAGCAGGGACATCCTACACTAGATCAGGTTGCTCAGATCCTCATCAAGCCTGGCCTTGAATGCATCAAGGAATGTGGCCTCCACCACCTCTCTAGGCAACCTGTGCCAGTGTCTCACCACCCACATCGGGTAGACTTTCTTCCTTATCCTGAGAATGCCTATTGCAGAGACAAGATGGTGCAAAAATTTTCCTAGCATTGGCCATACATCTGTCTTGGTTATGATAATCTCTAAAGGAGAGAAGTTACCTTGATTTCCATTTAATCCTTGGCCTCTTTGGAGCCTGGCAGGTTGAAAGAAATAAGAATTGCATCCATTTCTCTCTGCTTCAGCATCCTTCAGGTTGCATTTTAAATTGCCTTGCCTATGAAAAAAAAGGCCTGTGGAATTACTGTCAGTGACCAATCAGTTGGGCTGTGTGTGTGTCTAACCATACACCTTGGTCAGCATTGCTCAACCTGTAACAAGTTTTCAACTAAACTGGCACAGAGGGAGAGGCCACAAAAACAAATGGCAGGTTTTATGATTGGGCAGACAAGGAGGACTTCATTAGTGGAGTTGTTGGTATCCTGTGAAGATACATGGGACAGAATTGTGACAGTGGGGAAATATTCAAGCAGACTTTGTAGCTGACCATAAGATACAAGGCTGGAGAAATCCAGGTTTCAAGAACTACCTCTTGGTTTTCAAGTCTCATTGTGGGAAATGTCAGTTACTCACAGAAAGAGCTTGACTTTTAGGAATGTGGATATTATAATCTCTTGTCTTATCTGCTGCTCACTGGGAGCCATACCTGTTGAACGTGCAAAACAGGTAAGCATGACAAAGCCCAACTGTGTTCATTCAGATGAGGTTTTGAAAGTCAGTTTTAACAAGTAGGAACTTGGACCATTACATCCGTTCTGAGTATTTTTAGGTTCTTCTACAAACGTTGAGAAGTCATCAATATTTCAAAGGAGACAGACCACTACGTCAGAGTAAAAATGATGGAATCCTCAACAATGGACAAATTCCCCCTTTGTGTTGGTTGATAGGATTGTGATTCCTTAATGATTCAGCATTGCATCTTTCCCCTTGTTCCTTTTTGTGTAATGGTGTGAAAAACAGAAGGTGACATGTTCAGTGTGCAAGTGTTATCCCAGCAGGGATGGATTTCCATCTATGTGTTTTCTGAAAACAGTTGAACCCCTAATTTCTAGTGTTTCTGCTAATTTCTGCACCCATAAAGAACATATCCAAACAGCAATGATTCAAACAAGTGTTTGATCATCATCTGTCACATTCAATGTTCAAGGGGGTTTGATGTGGAAAACAAGCTTTCTGCCCACTTAAGACAATGTATTTTTCCTCTTAAAACGGTGGTGTTTCAGAAGGATGAGAACTAAATGCATGCACAGGTGATTCTTATCTCATGTTCGTGTTTCACTTTCCATAGACAGCTCCTTGCAGCTTCTCCTTCTGAGCTCTCACCTTTGTCTCCAAAAATCAAAATTAGAAAAAAAAATTATTTGCTTTTTACACAAGATGTGAACTGCTTCAGGGATGAGTCTAATATGTAGTTCCTGGTGAGCTGGGCCAGGTGTTGCTATCTCGGCTCCTGCTCACAGCATGTCTGGGGCAAAACCTCCCAAATGATCTGCTGGAGATTCTCAGAGAAGGGCAATTTCTTCAGTTAATTCAGAGATAGCACTGGAGGAAGGAGAGAGAAGGCTGTAGGGATGTGCTTGGGACTCAGAAAGAGGGTTTTGTTGGAAGCTATAGAAAAAAACCACACAGGGTTACTTTATTTAGTTGTTTAAATTTTTTAGTCTTTATTTCTTTTGAAAAATGTGAGAGTCATCCTGAATATCCTGCCTTTTAGTCTGAGACACTGCAGTACAAACAGGGCAGGTTACCATAGATCTCGCTGCACTGATGGTGTACAGCTAATATATAACAATCATATAGCTTTGCTGAAAGTAATTTTTACATGAATTTGGGATAACCAGGTTATTTTAGGTCATTATGGTATTCACCCAGGCCAGTAAACAGTTTAATTAAACCAGAGGATACTATTTTTTTCTATTAATCTTCATAGGAAAGCCTTTGTAATCCTAATTTTCTAGGCCATTAGGGTAAAGGCAGATTACATCTAAAGCTGGTGGACTAACTTTACTCACCTTGGTTTTGCCCAGCCTTGAGCTCTCCTATTACTTGTCATCTAAAGTCTGCCTGCAGCTGGTCTTTCTGTGTGTTCTCTGACAGTTATGCCTGAGCAACTGTGAAGTTAAGATTCATCAGCAGGATGGGCTAGGGACTGGGCCGCAGGTTGGAGCAGGCATCCTCCGGAGGTCCCTGCCCACTTCACTTATCCTGTGATTTTAACCTGTTCCCTCTGACAGCAGCAAACCACAAATACCGATTTATCCACAGTGCAGTGGAGGAGGAAGAGTATCCAGTCTGGGATGCTTAAATCTTCTCCCACCCCTTCAACCTGTCTGTTACGTGCTTCACCACGCACCACAGACGCTCTCATTGCCCTCCTGGCCGGGACCAAGCTGTCCCAGCGTCTCCTGCTGCTGCCATCGATCAGCTAAAACGTCGCCCGCCCCCACAGTGGGCAACACTAGAGCGGCAGGGGCAGGGAGCGACAGGTGCCTCTGAGCAGCCGAGGGGCTGAAGAAAGGGAAGGGCTCCCGTTTTCCATGGAAGCGCTTCTCGTCTTAAATCCCACCTGCCCCACTGACTCCTCGGCTCCCCGCCGACAATCGGACACCTTCTGTCTTGTTCCCTGCAGTCTCCTGGGACTCAGCCAAATAAGCACCATTCCCGCACCGACAGGAGCAGTGCTGGCTCGCTCGCCCCCAGCGACCCTCGCCCCCGAGGGGCTGCGGGAGCTTTTCTGGGAACACTCCAAGAAAGCCCCTCTCGGGAGCTCACAGAGAAACTTCCCAAGCAGGGGCTCTGCCGGTGCAGCCTCCTTCCATCCGTCGCTGTGCCCGTTACCTCTTGTCCGTCCGTCTGTCCGTCCGTCTGTCTGTC
>VZTY01004218.1:51281-71604 GCA_013400935.1 Turnix velox
AACCGCGGCTTGGCGGCGGGGAGGTGGCGGCGGCGGGGGGCAGCCGCTCGAGGAGAGCATCCTCGGCGGCGGGCCGGGAGCAGGTCTCCCTCATCAGCACCTCCTTCGTGCTCAAAGGGGACGCGTCTCACAATCAGGCGATGGTGCACTGGACGGGCGAGAACAGCAGCGTGAGTGCGGGGAGGGAGAGGGAGGAGGTCCCGGTGCTTATCCCTTGCTTTTACCATTGCTTCGCTTCCCTAACTTGCGGGGCGCCGTCCGCCGCTGCCGGGCTCGCTGAGGCCAGAGCGCGTTGCCCAGTCCGGGGGCGCAGAGATCCCCGCGGGTTCTGCCCGGTGAGGTGCTGCCGGGAGGCGAAGCGCCGCCGGGGTCAGGCCATCGCCGCGCACCCTCCGACACTTCCCCAGAAGTTTGAAAAGTTTGCAAGCGCGCATCTTTGCAGAGGGACTGGGTGAGAGGAGGAGCGGGAGGAGGAAGGCTGAACCCCGGTGCGGCGAGGCTGTGTCTATGGGCGATCGGCGCGTCCCTGCGGTCCGTGCAGGGGCATCTTCGCGTTAATGAGTGGCTTGGGACGAGCTGCGGCGCGGGGATTATCTCCTCCGGTGCGCACAAAGTCCCAGATTAAATTGTCGAGGCTTAATTGATTCCCCTGGATCAAGTCGTCTCCGGGTGCACTTCCCCTCTGCCTCCTCAAGTGCCAGGGAAAGAAAAATCCCAAACAAAAGCAAAAGCGAATAAAACCCAGTCCCAGGTTTGAGGTGGATGCGGGAACGGGTGAGCGGCGCAACCCCACGAGGAATCCGCCCGGCGGGCGCGATGCCTCTGCCAGGGCGCGGGATGTCTGTGGAGAGGGACTTGGCCAGGGTTTCACTCTCACCGGGAGCGGCTTGGGGATTCCTGCAGCTCTCTGGAGACTTTTACAGCTTCATCCATGCACAAAAATCGCGCACTGAGACTTGCATTATTCTGCTGGAGCATCAGCGTTCACAACTTCTGGCAGTTAAAGTCGTGCGCCTAGCATTTATTATTTAATTATATATTTTAGACAGCAGTTCTCGCGGTGAGCACCCATCATCTGTTTTTAACTCATTTTCAGTTTCACTTGGTCTTAATTTCTTTATGTATCCGATCCCTTTTCGATTGGGTATTTGCAGGGGTGATTTCAGGGATTTCCTGCTTCTAATTTATCCTGTATTGAAACGTTGTGTTTGTTGTAAGATTGGGCATCATAGGTAAATATTACAGAGTACTGTCTGTATCTTCAGAGGCAGGAAAGTATTGCTATGAAGGTTCAAGATCAGCTTTCTCCTGGTGGATTTTAATGTTTCTGGAAAACTCTTGAGTGTTTTTTCTACAGTCCAGCTAAGCTCCAACTCTGCTTGCACTTAGTGAATAAAGGATAAAGTTTACTTAAACTTGACTCAGTTCAGAGAGCTTGTGTTGAACTTCATGTCATGATGTGAGCTGTCATATTTTCTCCAGGATCTCACGTCCTGAATTTTGCCCAGTTTGCCAGGGAGGCACTTGAGATGAGGAGCTGTTAAGGTTTCTCTGGTGTGGATTCAGTGATTCCCTGAGCATGCTGTGTGCTTGTGTTAATGCTCTTGTATAATCAGGTGTCAGAGCTGGAGTCAGCATCATAAAGCTTGACAGTTTCAAAGGCAGTTTTTGATGTGCTCAGGAAGGAAGCAGAAGATGATGGCCATTTTCTGTGAAAAGAAAACGTTGCAAATCAGCAGCATCAGCTATTCCCATTCTCTCCTTCCTCTGTCTCTCTGCTCTTAGACTGCTGCTGCTTTCTGTGGGCAGTGCTTGCAGGCTATTAGAACTACTTCCTCCAATAATTCAGTATTAAAAAGTTGGCAGAAGTTCATTTTTTGACATAAAAGGCAAGTAACAGCTTTCATGCGAAGCATTCTGCACTCTGAAATGAATATAGTAGAACCTTGCTAATCCACATTTATGACTAGTGGTCTCTCCTCGCCTTTTCGTGAAGATTTAATAACAGATGCTGCAGCCAGGGCTTTTATTGCCAAAATGTTATTATTTTTTCACAGTGTGCTACAGCTCACTTACAGAATGCTACCGAGGAGTCTCTTCAAAAGCAAAGCTAAGAGTCAGAGTAAATGGAAGTGGTTACATTGTTACTAACAACTTGATTCTTTCTTCTTTGCTTAGTTACTATCTGCTAATTCAGCATCACAGGATGATACCTTCAGCGTGAATGCCTCAACAGTATTTACACATTCAATATCAAATACTTTTTCTGAGTTACTGAAAAACTGTGTTGCTTCCTCTGCCTGCCATCAAGTGATTACCATCAAGCAGGAGTGGATTTGTACAAGTGACCTGGTAATGAAAGACTCTGCTGCCATAACCCAAATGAGGACAGACAGTTTTTTGGGGCTGGCTATTTTACAGTAGGACTGTCAGCATTTTTTGCACTTTCTTTTCCTGTTATTTTATTGGTTGCTTCCAGTAGAAAAACTGATTTTAACAAAGGCATTCAGAGAAAAAATGATTTGTAGGCAATCTGTAGATTTTTTTTTTAAAGAAGTAGAAGAAATACAGTAAGCCCAATGGAAGCAGAATGAACTTGGAGGCTATGGGGAGAATTTTTTGCTGCTTTTATGTATGTGAGATTAAAACAAATGAAAATAAGTACCTGATCCAAAACATATTTAAGGTAATCTTGAATGTTTCTTTGTTTATATAGGTAGGTATGTATGTGTGAATGCATTTATTTATTTAACTCTATTTGGAGAAACAGTAAAGTCCAGTGCTTCTCAAACCTCACAATTCATTCTTAATTCTTATATCTGTGTCAAATCTTGCCTTGCCTCAGAAGCACAGACTGGAGCCACCAAGCACATTGCAGTCAAGGGGAGAACTGTCATTCCCAACAGTGGGGTTTTGGATCAGGCCCTGAGAGCCTCAGGAGGTACTGAGCAATTTCAAAGTGTCACCACGCTCATTTGGCACCTCATTGGAGGTACTCAGCACTTTGTAAACCAAGGAGCTGAACTAGTTCCTTTACTCTGTACAGCTGCGTGGCTGAAAATTTGACAGTGATGAGCTCCAGATGACTCTATATCCTCTTAAACACCTCACCTAGTAAAATAAATGAGGAAGAAATATACAGCAGGATTATTCCTTCGAGCTCGGTGATGGAGAGACAAATAACCATAAAAGCAGAGGAAGCAACTGCCTCTCTGAGGGATGTTCACCTGCATGAATAGTTCATTCAGAGTGCTGCCATTGAGCACTCACATGTGGATCAAGGGCCAATAAATAAATTTGTGAGAGGCAGAGGTTAGGTTGATGTGCACATAGATCTTGAAAAAATTATTTACATCCTTTAAATCCTCCTGTGCTGCAATAGTAGGAGCTTATGATGCATGTAGATTCTTGAGCCTCTAAGGAGGCTATAAGTTAAGTTTGTCCCTCCCCCTTCTTTTCTGTAGGGAGAGCATCAGATTCCTAATCTGAGGTTCAGGAATTCAAGTTCCTGTCCAGGTGGCTTGCCAGAATTGGGTTAATGGTTGAACCTGATGATCTGTTAGGTCTCTTCCCTAAGTGATTAGTATTATTAAGTCTGATGTGTACTTTATTATCCTCTCATAGTGCAATTAGTTTTGTGAATTAGAGATGGTGGGTCTAGTAGCTCAGCAGAGGATATGGTGAGTTTGAATAACTGGGAAGATCACTTCCTTGCTTTGTCAAGAGAGAGCTGTGCAAATTGTTTCCTGTTTCGTGTCCTCATTACTTTTATTTTGTGCTCTAATAATTAATTATTTATAAATCACACAGACAATAAGCCCACCCCTGGCCTTTCTTGCCAGTAGGATGCATAGTTAAAACTAGTCTTGCAGAGCTAGTCCTTGTAATGCTGAGTTTGTATCAGGTTAGTGGATTCCTGCAATTAGTGTTGCGGCTCTCTGTTCCCTATGCCTGCAGAAATCTGTTGTGCACTAGTACTTTCAAAAAAAGGCTTGTGTGAGTGGAACAAATTTCCTTTGCAGTCTTAAAGTATCATAAACTGAAGATGTGATGAGTGGGTGATGCTGCACAGCATTTACACTGGGAAGGGCAAGTGATTGACACTGGTGTAACTGATAAATACCAAGGAGTTGTGCATCAGAGTATCTACAAGTAGCCTGCTCACAGAATAGCCTCTTGCTGTTTTAAGCTGAGTGTGTATGTTGTCTAATTTGCTAAGAGTACACTACCTTTTCTGATTTGGGGAAAAAGAGTCAACTGATGACAGCTTTCAAAAACCTTACTTTTCCTTACAAGAGACATTATAGTCATCCCAGAAGGTTTTTATTTTTCCTGCTAAATAGACGAATTTCTTCGCAGAACTATGAGAATTCCCATTGTGCATTAGTACTAGGAGATTTAAAAAAAAAAAAAATCAAAGCCATACTAGAAATACATAGAGAACGAGACTCGTATTCATGATTGATTTTGATTCATGTGCTGCTCTTCATGCTGTGTGCAGACTGCTGAAGTGTTGTGAGCAGGACTTTGGCCAAGTAGCTCTAAGTTTCAGTTTCATGGTTCTGGGATTTCTTTTGTTTTTTTTTGTTTGTTGTAAAAATATTACATCCATGCTGACACTTGTTTGTCCAGTAAATTGATGTCATTATCCCTCATCTGGCATTTTGTTATGGAAAATAAACATAAATATACATTCACTTTTTTCCATACTTAGTACTTAGCAGCATCTTCTCAGAAAGGAAGGTTTATTGCACATCTACAGAAAGCACCACACACAAAATCTTCAACTTATCTAGACTTTTCTATATTTGACATACAGATATTTTGTTTAATTAAAAAAAATACAACTCTTTGTGATACAGTTTCACCCTGTATGATTTATTGAGCCCTGTGATCACTAAATGCATTCCTTTGGCAGATATTTTATTTAATTGTTTTTTTCTGTTTTGTTTACTTGGCAATAAATTTTGCTGAGGGGATCTATAAAAAGCATTGACTTCAATCTGTAGCAGTATCTCTAACAGTAAATGTAATTATCTACCCAAACTGAGCGAAAGTCCATTTGTGGTAAGGTTTTGGTGCTGTTTATCCAGAGTAGCCAGACTACTCTTTATGGAACTAAGGGGAGCATGAGGTCAAAAATCCTGACGGCTCAGATCTTTGATAAATGGCAGATGTATTGCAAAGTGAAAGGCAGATTTCCCACAGGGAGCTTTTGTTTTTTTAAATTCCTTGAGATGATAGTGCGATAAAAAGCAAACAGAAACCAAATCCAGTAATCGTGTTTGAATGGAGCAGCAGAATCCCACATGGAAAGCAGAATGATTTTAATCTGACTGAAGTAACTCAGGAGTTTAACATCTTTCTGTTTTTCTTCTTGATATAAAGTTTATAGCTTACTCCTTTTATTTGCTTCCCTAGCCTCTGTTTTTCCTCTCTTGGAGCCCTTCTTCAGCTTGCAAGTCATGTCACTGCCTGCTGAGCCCTTTCCACATTTCAGCAAAATCCAGCTGCTAAAGAAAAGAGAGATTGCCTCTCCTCATCCTCTAAGTAGACACTTAAAATTGATACATATTTTAATTAGCAAGTGTATGTTTCAAACATGCTTGGAAGTTCTTAGCCATGCACAGCCCTCCACACCTGCAGTCCTACCTGGTTTTACCTGGCTTGCTGGTTTAACTGGTGTTACCTGGTTTGCTTAGGAGAGAGCTACTAGCAGCCTTAGCCTGAGTACTGTGCCGACAGAGACTTGCTCAGAGAGTTTAAATCTAAGAGGGATATTTAGCAATGAACAACATTGAAATCCTATCTCTAATGCTGCTAATGTATTCATGTGTATGATAAACCAAACCTGGCTTCATAACGGTCATTAGATACGTGTTTAGGCTGTTGATAGCAGGTTCACAGTAGGGACATAATGCATTCTCTGCAAGCTTTACGGTGCTGGTCATCTACTGATATAGATCTCAGGAGAAAGAAATGGACATCCTTTTGGTTTTATTAAAATTCAGTAACTAGCAGGCACTTTTTGAAAGAACACAAGCGGAAAATTACGTGCTTTCCATATAAAAAAACCTAATTGTTTTGCTAAACTTGGAAGATCTGTGAGGTGTGTACTGATTTATGAATTTAAATTTATGAAATTGACCAGATTAGGGAAGTTTTTGTGTCAAGCCCTTTTATATGTCCAAGTAAAGTATCTTATGATTCTGTCAATGTAGACGAAAGGATGTCAGCATCAGGAGAGAGAATCTGGAGCAATGCAAGTGAGATCCTTCTAGTTCCTGAAAGCATAGATTCATTTAAGCAAAAGCTGAAAGTCTATGTTGAAAGTAGTCTGTAGAATGTGACCACTTAAGGTAGTTCAGGATGAAACTTGATGACCTGCAGCATTCCTTTGGCATTTTTATTCTCATAGCCTCACATTCTTTACCAAAGATTCCCCAACCCTCTTCTTTAGTGATAGAAATTTTAAAAAATAACAAATCGCCTGTGACTAAAAACACTTTTGAAAGAAATAATGGATGGGATGCTTTTTTGTGCCTCACTTCAGCCTTCAAGCCTAAGCTTTGAATTCTGCAGTGGCAGGAGGTGGAGATGGTCCTTGGCTTGTTCCTTCCCCTGACGATGTTAACATCTGTACTTGAGAAAGCTTGGATGGGTTGACTTCTGAAAGCTCACTGTAGATGAGCTAGATGATGAGCTTGGATGGAACACAGAATCTATCGAAGTTATCCCTAACTCAAATACCTGGAGTTTATTGCTCCTACAGTTATTTCTTATTGTAGCATGGCTGCTGGAGTTCCAGTTAGAGATTATGACTCTATTGTGGTGGGTATTGCACAACCCCAATGCAAAAATACAGGTGCAGCTCTGAAGATTTTATAGTGCTGCTCCCTGAGAGGGAAAATTGTATGCTTGAAGGTTGTACATTGACAGAGATTACACTGAGGTCTGAGTAGCAGTCCAAAGGGTACTCTCACAGCTGTTGGAGCAGTTTTGAATTCTGGTGACTTGGAATATTAATACATAAATAAGTCATTGGGGAAAGGCCTAAAATTTTCTCTATGAGTTGAGAGTTAATCAGGAGTTTAGAAATGTACCCACTCTGTTTGTATATCTGTAGGTAACTTTCTCTGTTGTCCAAACCAGCAGATAAGCATTGTGCTAAGAAAAAGTGGAACAGTTTTAGCAGCAGGTAGTATGAGTTTGTCCTGGCAGGAGATGCATATTTCAACTCATTTTGCAAAAGGGTAGATTAGACCCTTCTGCTGGGTGAACTCTCTAAGCCCAGTGCAGGGGTTAGGTGGGCAGTGTCACCTCCCATGAGAAGCCACCGTGCCCTGTAAAATGCTCACTGTTGTTGGTGTCCTTTGACACATCAGCTGCACTTACAGTCACACTTATGGATCAATCCTGTTGGATCCAAGAAGGACATGGATCTGTTGGAAAGGGTCTAGAGGAGGGCAAAGAGAGTGATTGGGGGCAATTCTCCTACGAGGACAGGCTGAAATTGATGGGACTGTTCAGCCTGGAGAAGAGAAGGCTCTGGGGAGACTTCATAGTAGCCTCCCAGTACCTGAAGGGGCTACAGGAAAGCTGGGGAGGGGCTGTTTGCCAGGGCAACAACCTGGGGCAACAGAATGGGGGGCAGTGGTTTGAAACTAGAGCAGGACAGGTTTAGATGAGTCATTAGGAAGAAGTTCTACCCCATGAGGGTAGTGAGACACTGCCACAGATTACTCAAAGAGGTGGTGGAGGTCCCTTCCCTTGAGACATCCAAGGCCATGCTTGATGGGTCTCTGGGCAACTTGATCTAGTGCAATTTTATTTCATCAGCCCTGGATGAGGCTGCTATGGGGAGAAGAGAGGTGCTGAAGAGGTGCTGTCTTGCAGGACTGAGGGTGTGTGCTGCCCTTGGCAGAGCTGGCCATGCTTCACACAGCTCCATCACCACATCTGTGAGCTCAGAAACAGTGCTGTAGTATTCCTAGTGATGTCTCGGGGAAATTTGAGGCTTAGCCAGAGGTTTAGTGTGAAGTTCCGAATGAGGCTGTTGGCTTAAATTGAAGTTGAATAGGGGTAGTGAGGAACTTGGACAGCTATTTGCCCAGTATCCTCTGAAATAACACTTGCATTACATTGATTTTGTGCCTCAGTTTCCTTCCTGCAACGTGAGAATTAACATTTCCCTTTCTCTTAACTTTGCTGTAGCTCTGAATAAGGTGTGATCTTTGATATTGAAGTAATGATTATCATCATAACACCTAAAAGAAGCGGGAAATCACTTCTATGGTTTCTTTGTTCCTTTGAGTGTTTCACAGTCCAGTGTAGAATTAGAGAAGAAAAAGCTCTGACAAGTCATGCAAACTTCTTTGCTTGTTCTCATGTTTGTTTTGATCCACGTTCCTTTTAATGTGTACTCCACTCTAATGCCATTGCCTAGACTCTGGCACTTCAAGATCTTAGAGCAGACTTAAGGTTATGTGCCTAAAACCATTTTCAGTAAAACTTCACATGCATTTAACATGATTTCTTCTGCCCTCATTTACTGGTATAATGAAATAACTGTGCTGCTGCTTTTTCAGTGTCTGTAGCTTTCCTGCTCTTGTAGACTAATAATTATTTCTGTGAAAAACATTTATTTTGGCCTTTTAAAATTTTCTTTTATAAGTCACTTTTGTTAGGTCTTTAATTGCACCATCTGGATAAGACAATACTTAGTACCTACCTACTGTCTATCTGTTTTACCAGGGTGGTTTAGAAATTTACACGCACGGAGATTGTTGTTAATTTCTGGCTTCTCTTTGATCTCTCCAATATCCTAGTTATTATCTGTATTTTCTAAAAAGAAAGCCACAGAACTACAGAATTTGCTTTGTTTTTAAAAAAGGTAGGCCATAAAAACACTTAAATAATTTTTTCATTTATATGGTTTCAGTGCAGTGACATTGTTAAAAGTTTATTCTGGTTGATGAAATGGATCTGTTTAATGTTTATATGTTTCTCCATTCCCCTTTATGAAATCTGTTTTTTCTATGGCCTTTGGGAGTTCATCAGAGGGATAGTAAAGCTGCATGAAGTGTCACATTTGCTGGCACCGACTACTGTGAGGTGTTCTTATTCCCACTGAGGAGTAAGTCCATGTTTACTGGCCAGCATGTCCACTTTTAACAGATGGCAAAGCTACACTTGGTGAAAACACATTTTTTGTCACTATTACTGTCCCTTTTCTGCTCCCTGAACTGAAAGTGCCACAGGGAAAGAGCAGTCTGGCCTCAGCATGTTATGAGCAAGACATGATGTACTGGGAATCTGCTCTGATTTGGGGCATTTGGGTGATTCTTTAATGCCAGCAAAAATAATGTTGATGACTGAGGATTGAGCTGTTTCTCCTGCAACAGAAGTTGCTCTTCTCGTATTGAAGAACAGCCTGTTTAAAGTTAATGCACTTCCACTCCTTCCTCCACCAGCAATTGTCACTGTAAGACAGATGCTCCTGGGTATGAAGCTGGAGGGTGAGAGGAAATTGTTGGAATCACTCTAAGAGCTTTGGATAACATTTCATAGTGTTAAATGTGACTGATTCTGAAGAAACAGTTGTTTCCTCATAGAAAACACAGTTGTATCAGGGGATGTTAGGTTGCCTTAAAATCCTCTTGGGTCTAAGTTCAATAAGATACTTTTCCTGTGTTTGCTACCAGAAAGATACCTTGTAGCTTTCTCAGATCTTTTATGCTCCTAGGTATTGTATTGGGTGTTCAGCATAAGTAGACATCAGTGTTAGTGTAGACATAAGAGGTAACCCCGAGGAAACTTATGAAACCCTTCTGTACAGGCAGCTCTTTTTTTTTTTTTACAATGTGTGTTTTTTGAGGGGCTTCATGGATGAGGCATAAAACTAGAAATAAAACAAACAAAAGGAAGACATAACAGCAACAGGTACATAGATATCCTTGCTCATCAGTTACCACCAGGTGGAAATGAGTACCCATCAGTATTGGCTGCACTTACAGTGATCCAACATTCAGTCTCTTACTGAGCTCATGAGGTGAACTCCAGGGAGATTTGAAGCAGCAAATGCCTGGAGATGCCCAGAAACCTGGCTGGAAATGCTGGAGATGGGTCACCAGTTGCTGGAGTTGGGTGGCACAAAAACACTTTATTGCCCAGCTTGCCTCAATTGGCAGCAAGTGGGAAAAGAAGTTGAAAGTGAATGGCTGAGCTTTGTTATGTGCTTGTGTGTTTGTTCTTATAGACTGTTATTTTGGTGATTCTTAAGTAAATAAATGACACCATCCTACTCCAGGTGGGTGTTCCCAGATCCCAGTGTGCTCTTTCTGATCTTTTTGTTG
The DNA here is from genome assembly GCA_013400935.1 of Turnix velox. Classification (NCBI taxonomy): domain Eukaryota; kingdom Metazoa; phylum Chordata; class Aves; order Charadriiformes; family Turnicidae; genus Turnix; species Turnix velox. The sequence continues at coordinate 61,637 of VZTY01004218.1, forward strand.
GATCCTGTTGAGACTAGTAAGGATTTTCATTATATTTGGCTGTTGCATTTTGGTTTGTGGATATCTTGCATGAGCATCATTCCTTCAGGCCTCTGTCAATTGATATGTATAGACTTTGGAGTGTTCGGTATTGGAGCATTTCAGGTAGTTACAGCGTAGAAGCAAGCAGGCATCTAATATAAAAATCTTCCCTCTCCTGGGATCAAGTGTGTCTTTTCTTTCCTCCAACCCCCCAGGTTCTAGAACTTTGTCTGAATTGCAACTTTTGATTATGATAATAATTTTGATAAGAAATGGCCATTTGTAATTCCGCTGATTTGTCTGGCTTTTTATCCATGTTTTCTTATGTTTCCCTGCCTCTCACCCAACCACATAATGGCAAGCATGTCTAAAGGTCACAGCTGCCTTGAGAGCACTCTTAAAACATGTTCTTTGTCCCAAGGGAGCAGTATAAAGTGAACAGAAAATGTGCAAAATGTCTGTGTTGGAAGTGTGATGGCTGTGGAGTGGAAGCTGTGTCCTGAGCACCAGGGATGGAGAGTGAACTCCCTGATTGCCCTTGGTGGTGCTGGTGCTGTGGTTAGAGAATTGGGAAGCTGTTAATATTCCTGGTTGTAAGCTTTTCTTTCCCCTGAATGAGAGAGGCTAATACTAGACTGGAGTCAGCTGGGACTTGATCCTGTCCATTTCGAGGTTTCCCAGCCTGATAGGAAAAACAAATATGAAAGAATCCAGCATTCATAGAATCACAGAATAGTTCGGGTTGGAAGGGACCTTAAAGATAATCAAGTTCCAATCCCCCTGCCATAGGCAGGGACACCTCCCACTAGATCAGGCTGCTCAGTGCCATATCCAGCCTGGCCTTAAACACCTCCAGAGAGGTGTTAACCTTTCTGGGCAACCTGTTCCAGTGTTTCACCACCCTTACTGTAAAGAATTTCTTTCTTATATCTAGCCTGATTTTTTTATTCTCTTGTATGTGACATCCACTGAGATGCTGCTGAGCACATGCAGGAGGGAGGAGGAGGATGTGTAGATGGAGCAAAAGTGCCCATATTTTTGGAACAAGCAGCCCACTGTCAATGTGTTTTATTTCTCTCAGGTCACATATAATATTATTAAACTCTGTCTAAAACCACTGCAAAGATGAGAAGCAAGCCAGTATGTTGCATATCAACTGAATAGCATTTTTGTAGCTCTGTAAATCCCACTTTGTGATTCACTGATTAAGCTGTTGGCTCACAGCGGCTTCTGCAAAGGAAGATATGGAATATAGGCTGCACCTCTGCTTGAAAATTGTAAGAAACACACTTCAGTTCATAATGAAATACACATGTTCATCTTCCTGCAGCATCTCTCAAGGGCTACTGTGTGGAGTGGCCCTTAGCCACTAACAAGATCTCCTTTTCCTTCCTTATTCCTCTTCAAACTGCTTTGAAACAGATGGTTTTTTATAAAGTGGGCAATGTTTAGAAGGCTTTGAACCTTGGTATTCCTTTTAATAATTTCATTGCTCCTGGAGAACTCTAAAAGAGTATTTTTAAAATTCACTGTATAAGCACGTTGTGCTCTGTGTTCCATATCTGTCTTTAAAAACTTTTGGAGGAGAGGGGGGAGGTATCAGGCTGTCACATATAGTCAGTGCGCGAGCCAGGTTGCTAGCTTGTAAAATATCAACATAAAATAGGTTTTTTAGTTTACTAACTGCAGAAAATCAATTTATTAAACTGATACAAGCTAGCACAACTTAAAAACTGATCAAAAGGCAAACCGCTTCATCACAGGGTGGACTTGGTTCAGCTTGATCAGCTTGCAAGCAGGAGGAATTTTTGAGCTGCTTTTGTGTGCGCTACTGAGGTGAGAGATGTTTGATGAACATTGAAAAGAAGACCAGTGTCCTTGTTGTTATGAGGGTTATATCTTGGGTGTTGTGTTCATGACTGCAAGGAGACTGTTCCTGAAGATGGGAATGTAAGGCTAAAAGGATATAATCTTTATCTTGTTTCCAGAAACTGCCAGCAAGACTAGTTATTGCATTGCTGGATGTTGTGCTCCCTGAGGGAGCAGGACTCAGTCCAGCATGATATTTGACAGAGGTCGGTAGCTCAGAAGTCCAGCCCATTGAGATGAGAGCACTGAAATTCCCATTTAGGCATAGAGTCTGTGCCAGGAAATAATATGAAGAATTCACAGTCTTTGATCCGCAAGTCTGTTGTATGTGTCACAGTCACTATCACTCAGTGAGAAACTGCTCCCCTTCAGGCAACTTCTGCATCTGTCCTTTGTTTCTGTTACTTCTCTGTCTGCTTTTTCATACATCTCTCATTCTTCCTTTTCTCTGTCTGTGTGTCTACTTTGTTATTCTCCTGTTGGGAACTGGTTTTAGGGCTGTGGCTATGGATCTCTGAAACAGCTTGGGAAAGCAAAAAGCAGACCGTGAGATCATGGATGGCAGAGACTTTGTAGAAATCAACAAGGAACCTTCTGGCCTTGGCGAGTCCCGGTAAACATATTTGGAGGAAAACAATCCCGAGGAGGTGAAGGAAAACAACCTTGAGGAGGCGCCACTGTAGGCGCTGAAGACAAAAATAAGATGCAGCTGTGGGTAGGAGGTATGGGGAGATGTGCTTATTATCACTGACCAATGAAGGTGATGGCAAAGAGCTAGTTCATAGACACTGACCAATGGATAAGCATAGTTAATGTAAACTGTAACACTCTATATAAGTGAGCTATTTGGGCTAATAAACGGAAGCTTCGCTAACACCTTTTTTCATAGGCTTGTGGTTTCCCTCACCGGCTGGGCCCGCGCAGGACTTTACATTCTCCCTTCATTTCCTCCTCTGTATTAAATCACCTTTCTTATCCCTGAGGGCTTAAGTAGCATCATCTTCCCTTTTCCATCTGGAAAAAAAAAGATCTTCAAAGACACATTTAGTAATGACACAGTCATGTCTTCACTTTGGGAGTTGCCATTCAAATGAATATAGATGTTCACACTCAGTCACATGTTGTCTGCAGGCTTGGACAGACAGCACAGCATTGCTTAAGGGAATCTTGACTTCATGGCAGTATCTGTAGCTCTAGAGAATAGCAACAGCAGATGTTTTTAAAAAAACATTGTCCCCGAAGTACATCATTTAAGTTGCAACTGGCCCAGGAGCAATGTATTTCACTGTAGGTCCTGTCATTGTTCAACCCCAATCAGCTGCTTGCTCACTCACTCTGGTTGCAAGTACTGCACTCTGGGAGAAAGTACTGAAAGAGTGAAAGTGAGGAATCTTGGGTAAAGACAGTTTAATAAGTAAATAAAAGCAAGGAATTTATTTCCTGCTTCCCATGCTCAGGCAGGTGTTCAGCCATGCCCAGGAAAGAAGGGCTCCATCACCTGTAATGGCATCTGGGGAAAACGAACACTCTAACACCAAGCAAACTTCTTCCTTCTTCTTCCCCCAGCTTTATATGGTGAGCATTATGCTATGGAATAGCCCTTTGGTCAGTTGGGGTCAGCTGTCCTGGCTGTGACCCCTCTCAACTTCTCATGCTCCCTCAGCCTGCTTACTGACAGGGCAGTGGGAAATGCAGAAAAGATCTTGACTCTGTGTTACCAATACTGCACATACCCAAACTGTAGTCACACACTAGCTATGATGAAGACAATTAGCTCTGTCCCAGTCAAAACCAGTGCATAGGCCCAGCCTAATGATCACTGTGAAGTGATCCCTCAGTCTCACCCAGGGTTAGTGCTGAATGGGGCTCATGAAGTGAAATACACTGCTTCGGTCTGAAGTTTAAATGATAATAATTAGAAATTAAAGACTCACAATCTCATTTCCAGTCATGCAGTTTTGTAATCTGCACATGCCATCTAATAAGAATTTATATACTACCCATCACAGGAATGACTCTGCTTTTCATCCAAGTTTAATTGAAAAATAATCATCATCTATTCAGTGTTAGATTTAATGCACAAATGGGGTATTGTGAGCAGCAACACACAGCTTCTGAAATTTCTATTGCTATGGATTTCATTGTCTGGATTATGTTCAAATATTAGTACATGTCATTCTGATACTTGAGTGATGTCATTCCAGTATGGCTTTGCCAAGCATACCTCATTATTACTTCTTGCAACCTACAGGCAATGAATTCTTTTTCCTTTAAACGAAATGTTTACAAGCTGTTACTTATTGCAGGAATTAAAATGAATGAAGCTTCTTTTTAAAACAAACACAAGCTGAGGAAAGAAAAGACAGCAAAGGAGTGTGAAGCTGTTGTAGGAGGAAAGCTGCAGCTGATCTGTGTGAGCTCTGTGGCTTTAGCTGAGCCCTGAAAACATGGAACTCAACAGCAGGGAAGTGCTAAGGCCTTGGTTTCTGGCTTGGTGGCTTTCTCTGAGGCACTTGTTGTGTAGTTCATGGGCTGAAAGAAGATGAACAGATTCAGAGTGCTTTTATCTACCATGAAATTGATACTGTGTTACTGGAATGACTTCTAAGAAGAACATAGGAATATCTGTGTTAGGCTGGGCCCAGGGATGTCTAGGGAGGAGCATGAATATTTTGTGATCCTTCACCAGACAGCTTTTCTGGCCAACAGAGATTTGTGGCTTATTGGTGCCTAAAAGCTTTTCAGGTGCAAGAAGCACACCTTGCTTACAAGCATGAAAATGAGGGAATTTGAGCTTATGTACTTAAAAGCAGCCATAAATAAAATTGCTAGTAGTGAATTTTTAATGATTAGATCATCCTTTCCCCAAACCCCAGTGAGTTCAAATTTTGGGGAATGTTAACATTTTGTGACCCTGTAGCTACATTTTAGAATTTCAAACCCATTTCTTGCTATATTGATTTAATAGCATTTGAATTCCAACAAAGTATATAACATAACAAATAGATCTACCAACTAATAATTTTCCAAGTACTTATTTTCAACTGTTTCTCACCAGTATGGGAAATTTTAAGATGACTGTTTCTCTTGAGTGAATGTTATTTCTAGAAAGAAAGATACATTATGGAATTTACATTTATGGAATTTATTATTATTTATCTTTTTTAAGTGGATGATGGTTCTATCATATGGGAAAGGGACTAAAGATCTCAAATGTTTTTCTTCATTATTTAAAATTTAATAAATGTTCATTGAGTGGACAACCTCATCTGAGCCAGGATTCAGTTTAAATTCAAGCCATTATTCTCATGGTAGGTAACCAATATAGCAGATATTCTTATACAGGCCTCATTTTAATTATGAAAATTTACCTGAGAGCATTCAAATGTCTCACCCTTTCTGAGCATTAAAAAGTGCCTTTGATGTCTCAGTGTTTGACTTTAGAACATCCAATCTTCTGATATGTGGTATAATAAAGTTGTTTTGATATATACAAGAAATGCTGCTTGCTTGTGTCAAGTTTGCATGGCATCATTAAGCTAGCTTCATGTTCAGTCAAAATTGGTGATTCTTTTAGAATAAAAATCCATCCTTTTCTCTTAAGTTACTTTACAGCAAACTATTCAACAGGCATGATCAAGTTTCAAAGATTTTAAGAAATGCCAGAGGTGAATTTTGAAAAGCTTCTTGCTCATTCTTATTTTCAAGTAGTTCATGATTTTGAAATGAAGATTTCTAGTGCCCTTTTTTCATTTTTTGATATTGGATTGAAGGACATCAATAAAAGCATTCAATTATAGTAGACTGTCTAGGGGCTCCATGGAAACCTAAGCTGCGATTAGATTTCTCATCTACAGCAGAGCAGCACCATTTCATTGACTTAAGTTTCACTCATTATTTAAGGATTCTTAGCTTTGATTTCTCTCACTGTTAGTCTAGAGTCCACGGTAATGGAAAAGAAGATGGGAAAAAGTAGACAGAAGCACACAAGATGATTAAATTAATCCCTAATATCAAATTTAGAATCATAGAATGCATTGAGTTGGAAGGGACCTTCAAAGGCCATCTAGTCCAACCCCCCTGCAGTGCATCAGACTTGTTTGCATATGAAGGAGGGCTTTTGAGTTGCTAGATCTGAGAAGGTAGCACTTGGGACTTTTCCAGTACCATGGAATTAGGAGGGGATGAGCTGACATTGGCTGACACAAGGGGACACAACTGCTCTGCATGGGTCCTGAAGGTGTCATTGATTCTGTTTGCATTCCATGGTAAAATATTTGTATGTGCTATCATTGAGGCTAACAAAGTGTTGTGGTAGGGCAGTGTTTCTGTCACAAATTGTGACATTTACTTGTTGATGGGGCAGGATAATGTCAGCTTGTTGTGATCCAAATGCCATCATTTTGTGATGTGACAAATTGTCCCTAAGGATAATCTTTTTAAGAGACCTTAACGGATGTTGGAGAAATGAATAGTTTTCAACTGATTTTCTTTGTGTCATATTTCGGAACAATCACAAGTTTAGAAAGCAAAGCTCACAGCAATTTGTATCACTTTTCATTCTTGAAGGGTCTTTGCTAATGTCAAAAACTTTAGTCATTATACACATGATGCTTCCTGAGCAGCCAAATTTGTTGACTCATTGTGCTTCAAGGCAGTTCCGGAGATGACAATTCTTCAGTAGCGAATGTGTTTAATTGGACTGTTCTCCTTGTGTGGCAGACGTGATTTTCCTATTTTAACCACGAAATAGTAGGAGAATTTGGAAAGCTTCCCATCTGTCAAAATTGAAGTATGGTAGGAAGTAAGATAATTTTGTTTGTAGTTGTTCTGTCCTTCATTCAAACCTTGTTAGAGGCAATTGTCAAGCATACTAAGCAGTGTTACTTTACGTTATCTCCAAGGCAAATTCAGCTGGGATGGCTGTGCTTTTTTAATATGACTAAACTCCAGAAGTGTATTTGGCATTGCAGTAGATTCCTGGGCACTTCCCCATACGTGCCAGAGACAGACTACATGAAATTGAAGGAGAAGATGCTCTGTAGTTTCCAGAAGACATTTAAAATCAAGTAAAGACATGCAAATTGCAGTGAAATCAGAGCACTGAAGGATGTTGAATGAGTTGCTTTAATTATGAAGGGAATATTGTGATGAGAACTGAAGACTATAGAAGTAGCACATTTCTGCTTCTGTGGAAAGTGACTCAATGGAAAAGTTGTTTTTCCAAGCACACAATAATTAAATCATAGAATCATAGAGTTGTAAGGGACCTTCAAGGGCCACCTAGTCCAATCCCCCTGCAGTGAGCAGGGTCATCCTGCACTAGATCAGGATGTGCAGAGCTTCAGCAAGCCTGGCCTTGAGTGTCTCCAGGGATGGAGACCTCAATCACCTCCTTAAGCAACGTGGGCCAGTGCCTCACCACCGTCATAGCAAAGAACTTCATCCTAATGTCTCATCTAACCCTGCCTTCTCTAGTTTACAGCCACTGCCCCTTGTTGTGTTGCTGCTTGCTCTTTGTCTGCATACTTCATGTGAAGCTATCTAAACAAGGGATTTCAGGCATTTATTCTGCCTGTATAGTTTGAAGGCAGAGCAGGTGTTCCTTGAAAACACAGATAAATATGAATTAATACAGCTTGTTCTCTTTTAAAATTTTCTAAGTGAGGCTGGGATGGGCAGTTTTGGTTAACTCCACTTTTGTTGGGTTCAATGGTGGTGTTACTGTCAGAGAGCTTTGCTCATGCAGTCTGTTCTTGGTGTACTTGCCCAGTGTTGAGCCAATGCTCCATGGTCACATCAGGTTGTAATATGCTGTGCAAGAAAAGAAACTGAATAAGGCAAAAGTGTAGTGAGCAAATTTGTAAAGCAGGACATTTTTTTGCTCAGATTGGCAACAGTGGATACCTCCTTCTTTGTAGTTTACATGTGAGTTCAAAGACAGACTCCCATGTGAATTGTGATTTCTCTACAGAGGACTGTCAGTGGTTGCAACACAATGCAGTTCTTGCAGAAACAGCACATGAAGTAGATCTGATTGTTTTTACATCTCTTGGGCTTCAGGAGAATGACTTCTGGTTTGCAGGGCTGCCAGAAGCTTTTTGTTCAACCTGGAGCAGGTAACTTGAATGTTTCTGTATCTAAACGTCACACACGGAAGTCTTGTTTCACCTTGTTGGTTAGAAGGGCAACATCAAAGATCATAATGTGTTTGGATACTTTGGAAATCTGTGTGATCATGTTACCATGGGTAAACAGAAGGGAAGAGAGGCAGGAAAGTTATTTTCTGATGTAAGTCTGATATAAGAGAGTCTCATTTTACAGTCACTTATCCAGATCTTTCATGTGGCTTTACATCCAAGATCATACTGGCCTCTTCCTGTAAAAACAATAGAGCATTGTGAATGATTTTTTATTTACATATAGTTTTAATACCTGATACCTGTATTAGCAAAATATGCCTCTCACCTAGCCACTTTTTATTTTGAGGTATGTTATTTTCTTTCATGGTAATGTCTACCTTAGAAGTAATTGGAAAATTTTATCTCCCTTAAGGAGTGTTTGAGATTTTAAAAATTATTTTTCTCAACTCTATGCTTTTTGAATTTTAATTTGGTGAGAGGTATAAATTTCTTAGAGTCATTGCATATATAACAATTTCAAATGTGTCTGGCATTAATTCTGTAAAAACAATCTGGATGTTCTCTGATCTGGATCTACAGAGCCATAAAATATATATGGCACTGTATTAAGTTTTATAATGCTCATTACTTCAGTGTTGTACCTGTTGGGTAGGAAATTACTGAAGCGGGTAAGAGTATTGCTCTTTGAGCAGCAGAAATATTAGAAGCCCCTTCTAGATACAAGTTTCACTACAGGCTTCAGCAAAGAAATAATTAGTATTTAAACTGTTTGTGAAGGAATATGACTATTCCTCCGGAGCAGAAGAATTACAAATCAGTGGAGCACTGCTGGATTTTTCTTCAGGCTAAAATAATTGCTGTATGAGGTCTTCATGATATAATGAATCAGTTGTCTAGCAAAGTGAGCTTAAAGCTCCATATAGTAGGATCCTGCTTTAATTCCCAAATCTTTCACATGACTGTCACTGTAATATGGGGCAGTGTTCTTTGTTCCTGTTCCAGTTGTTAGAGCTATATTAGCAACATAATCCATGTGTCTTTAAAATTTACTGTCCCTTCATATTTAGTTACCTTCAGGGTCAATTGCTATGCTAATTAAGACAACAAATTTCACCTACCTGCTTTGCAATCATTGTAATCTGTTCCCTGAAAAGCCTGAGATCTACCTCCCTATTGTACAACATTGTCTGCTATACTCCAACAATGAGCTCCAAAAGCTTAAATATTTAGAGACTCTCAGCTTATAATTATAGCCCTAATAAACCTAAGTATGTTTCTTGATATCTTTCTGGTTTTGAAGGGGATTTTTATTTATGATCTGTAGAAAATGCACTTATTAATGAGTGTTGCATTAGCATTGCTAATGCTCATCACATGTTTAGTTTCAAGGGATACCTGCTTTGAGATTTAGTACAAAATAGCGGAAGTGCCACCATTCATTTGGGAGTGTCTAGGAGAAAGTCATGTTAATGTTTTGATTTTAGAGTATGTCATAGTATCACAGAATCGTAGAGTGCATTGAGTTAGAAGTGACCTTCAAAGGCCATCTAGTCTAACTTCCCCCCCCCCCTGAAGTGAGCAGGGACATCCCGCAATAGACAGGCTGTGTCCTGCTGCATTCCTTCTTCTGGGTAGATTTGTTCACTTTGTTGGGAAACTCCATGAGTTGAATTATTTCTGTTGCTTTACAATGCCACAGTTCTTTTGGGAAAATATTAATTTCTCTTTTTCTGTGGCTTTTATATGGCAAACTCTGCTCTGAATTAGCACATCTGCTTCAGGGCCAATATAGTGTCATTGGGCTTTGCATTCCATTGCCTGGATGTTCTTCCATGCTGGTATATGGGCACACAACATATGTCCTCCCATGCCACCTCCCACCTCTGCTTCACTGCACTTCTGCTGCTGGGCAGTCTCCTGGCCTCCCCTTATTTG